>JAKSZP010005676.1:0-81488 GCA_022478985.1 Massospora cicadina
GCCTTAATAAAATCTACAAGTTTTGGGCCAGTTTCCTGTATAATTTTTGTTTCCTTCAACAAAAAATATACCTCTCTGTAGATCTGTGATGGCTGGAGTTCGTTTTCCACTCTGGTTTTCCCCCTGCTGTACGTGAGCCCTCCACCCACTCTGACACCTATTCCGCAGCTCCGCCTCCTCATATTCTCTGGACTTAGCCTAGGATTTTACACCACCCTTCTCAGCTCCCAGTGCCTCTTGTCCCTGATGGTTGAGGCCAGTTTGGCGTGCGTTTTGCTCCAAAAATTATATGGAAACACAATACTGACTGTTTAGGACGTCTCTTCGTTTTTTGGGTCACTTGGCCTTGTTGTATCACCTTTGGCCTGTGTCTTTCCCTCCAGCGACCTCCTGCGCTCCAGTTTCCCTGACAAAAATAGCTTCATCCCTGAAACCCCCACTGGGTTCCATATTATATGAAGGGTTAATACCATAGTCAGCAAAGAAGGGGGAGCACCCAATGGAAGCATGCTGGGCGTTATTATGACCAAATGAGCAAGTGGAAGATGTGAAGCCCAGTCATATTGGTCAGCTGCGGTGTAAAACTGCAAGAACTTCTCAAGGCACTGGTTCACTCGCTCTGTCTTCCTAACTGACTGGGGGTAGTAGATAGTAAAGCAGCATAGATGAATCTAAAGCGCTTTTTACAACTCCTCCCCAAAACAAAAATGTGAACTGGGGCCCGCAGTCACTGATAATCTCCTGGGGCACCCCATGGAAGAAAAAAACATGAGAAATAGGCCTTGCCATCTCCGCCGCTATTATTGTGGTGTTATGAAGAATGAAATGGGAAGACTTAGTAAACCTGTCCACCACTACCATGATTGCATCATAGCCTGCAGATGCAGATAACTCTACATTAACATCAACGGATAGGGACATACAGGGCCCCTCTGCCTTTTAAATAGGTACCAACAACCCCATGAGAGGCTGACGATGTGTCTTCATCCTGTTGAAAACCAGACACTCCTTACATTCCTGGCAACCTGGGGGGCCAATCCCTTCCAATTATATTTATGGCTAATCATCTCCATGGTATTCACTTTTCCAGAGTTCCCAACAGTTATCCTAACATGATGGTCCTTAATTATTTCAAAGTGTAGTGGTCCAGCAGGAACTCATACACTTCTCTGAAACCATACTATCTCGTCCTTTATATGATATCCCCTGATAATCTCAACCTAATTTAACTTACTCTTGGTGTGAAACGTAGTATATTTTGCTGACAAGGGCTAAGAATGGACAACCTTTATGAACAAACCATATTTCTCAGCATTTTAGAGGAGCAAGAGCTGGCATGCAGGCCATGAGGGATGGCTGATGAGATACAATCTTACTTACAAAATCACCAATTGGTTATTGAGCACCTAAACCTCTTTTAATATGAGGCTAAAGCAGGGTTCAGACTTAGAGCGTCAGCCTAACCATTCTAAATTTTTCCTTTGTAAACTCATAAAAGAACTAAATTTAGTCCAGGGTCTAATTCCAGAAGGTTTACCGTGGGGTCAGGAAATGAGCGGCGCAATAATACAACAGAGCACAGTGATTTTCATGAATGCAGAATGGTTGGGTAAAGCTATGTAAATGATGACGCCAATATGTCAGCGCCTCCACCACTTCCAATAAATCATTTTCTTAAACGGCGTAGTTTAACTCAGAAAAGGACATTTTTAAAAAAATTATCCTAAAGGATGCTCCCACCATCTTCATTTACTTGTAACAAAGAAGCCGCTATAGCAAATTTGGACGCATCAATAGCTACAACAAACTCCCATGCAGAGTCCACATGGCAAAGGACTGACGTAGACAGCATGGTGCACTTCACTGCCTTGGAAGCAATCCTCCATGGCAGAAAATCATTTGAAAACTTAGGCCTCACTCGCGTTATACAATGGCGCATCACCTCAGAAAGACTTTGCGTGATTTTTTTTGAAAAATGCAAGTTCCTAAAAAGCTCCTAAATTCTTTACCAAAATTGGCGTGAGCCACTCAAAAAAAGCTTCTCCTTGTCTGGAGTGATCATATGGCCTTGTTTAAATATGACGTTGCCCAGGAAAGTGACCTGGGACTTAAAGAACTCATATTGATTTTCAGCACAAGGTTGGCTGCCCTCAAATGCTTCACACTTGCACAGGTGAATAGCATGGGATGCTTAGTTGGGGGAGAGCACTAGAATGACATCCATGTAGGGCACATTTCATACACCCAGAAGGTCCCATAAAGCCACATCTATACAACGTTGAAAGATTGCATGCGCATTCTTAAGCCCAAATGGCATAACACGGAATTAGAAGATATACTCATTGGTATGGAATGCAGTGAGTTATTCCTGCTTTTTGATATATATTTGATTAAACGCGTTTAAGAAATCCGATTTAGAAAAATTTAGCCATATTCACATTGTGAGCAATTTGTGAATCTACTGGGATGGAATGCAAATTTGGAACTGTCACATTGGTCAGGTTTCCGTAGTCCATGCATGGGCATAGGTTACCATCTGCCTTTTCTAAAAAGAAAAGTGGGGAACATACTGGAAAGGTACGCTGAATGATAATTCCTTTAGATACTTGCTCCTTAACCAACATGTCAAAGGCGCTTTCTCCTGTAAAGTTAAAGGTTAAAGGGGAGATGATATATTAACCAGATCAACAGTGAGTTTGAACTCATAATCAAACTCTTAAAGAGCTGGTAACTTATAGGCAGAAGCCGCATCTAAGGAAACTTCCAACCCTTCCAAAAAAGGGAGGCAAAAATCCTCCAAAGTGAGCTTCAGCAGAGGTGCAAGACTGAACATGTGTACATTTGACCATTGGAGCAAATTGCCCTGAGTGTCAGCTTCAGACATGGTTACTACAGATCCTGGCCATTCTTCAGAGATAATGCCAAGGTTTTGGCTTTCTGAATAGTTTTAACATCAAATTAGCGACACCACTCCACCCCAAAATAAAGGGCACAAGAGGTTTTTTGATTTTTCTATAAAAAGGCACTCAAATTGTACTTGCCAACTTGTTAATCCACATAACCCCTGAATCTTCAACGTGGGAATGCCCTGTGTAAAGTCCTGGCGGGGGTTAAAGCTCGCTGGTGCTATTTGCACAGGATTTTACAATCCAGCAGCAACAGTAGTATAGAAATCTTAACTGATATAGTAAAAATGAGGGATTTTAGTACCACCAAAGGGATAAAAATGGGATTTATATAAGCTAAACTTTTTTTAAGTTTTACAAATTTTATTAGTGATATTGGCTGGGTAGAAAATGACCCTTCTTATAATGTCACCGCTTATTAATTAAACTCACCTCAGGCTTGAAGGGCGATACACATCAAATTCATTATTAGGTTCAAGTTAGTTTAGAAAATATGGTCATTCGACCTATTGGAGCTCTCAAATCTCATCTTGCTTTATCAGAAGGGCCAATGGAGGGTCGAGAGTGGGTAGGACAAGCCCGTGAGGTAATGTTTTGATGTACTTAAGCCAATTACAATACAAGAATGTATCTTCACCATTTAGGACCTCCTTCCAACCCTATAAAAGGGCACATTCTCTGTTGTGTGGCTTAAATTAGATTAGTGGTAAGGTGGGAAAGGACCTCAGAAGAGCTCCCTTGATTCCGCCAATGAGTCAGAATAATCCAGCTACCTAAACTTGAGCTATTTGGCTTATTTTTAAATATTATTGATGAAAGTATTGCCTCAAATTTAAAGGGTTCCACCACAAATTGGCCAGGGTCTTTTTGCCGATTTTATCATCATTTTCGTCCAAAATGTATTTCTCACAATAATAGACTTACAATTGTCTGACATTATCACCTTTCAAGAGTTTTAGGGGGGAATAAAGGCGTAAAAACTGGCCATGGACCAGGTTGATGGTGACTCCAAATGCAAGGTATGTGATGGAGTATTCATCCCCTCGCTTATATGTGACTATGAAAGGTCCTTCCCAGATATTCCCGAGCTTCTCATTCTTAGGAGTGATCTGATTGTAATACAGTACCAAGTCAGATACTTGGAAGGATGGAAGAGTATCCTCAGCTCTATTGGCAGCTTGATCTTCTTTAGTAACAATCTTCACCAAGTTAGTCATAGCCTTGGACTGTAATTGGATAATGTGCTGGGCCAACTTTTTCATAGCTTGTTCAGGAACAGACCTGTCAGAGAAGATAGCTTTGGCCAATAAAGATGGAACCCAGGTTCACGCCCATATATCACACGGAAAGGGGACATTTTAAGGATACAATGGTATAAATACGATATCCCATGAGCGCTCTGAGTAAGTTGAGGTCCCAGTGGAGAGGGTCTGAACTGACCATTTTTAAAGTATAGAGACCAGAGTACCATTAACTCTTTCTATGGCACCATTAATAGATGGATTATAGAGGGCCTAGAAAAGTTGTTGTGTACCCATGGAGGTGGCGAGTAGTTTTACCACTTAGGAGAAAATTTTTCCCATTGTCACAGAGCAGGATCTGGGGCACCCATGCCGCGTGAAGATATATTGATGCAAGAAAGTAGCCGTGGCTTTTGCAGTCTAAAAAGGGAAGAGCCACAGCTTCAACCCATTTAGTGAAATTATCAATTCCAACCAAGGTATATCGATTGCCCCCAGTAGTCTGGGGTAAAGGGCCAACCACATCTAGACTTATGGTGTAAAAGGGTTTGTTAGGCGTCATAGGTTGGTACTGATAATTGGTTTTGGAGCTGGATTGTTTTTTGCAGGTCATACAACCATCCAGGGCTTCAGCTATGGTTTCCATAATGCCCTCCCAGTAATACCGCTCTTTAACCCAATCATGGGTTTTTAGGACTCTGCCATAGCCATGATAGTGTTAGACTTCATGACCACAGGTACACGCTTGGACAGCTGGAGATAGGGCAACCAGTTTACTCCTACTTTCTTGTATAACTTTCCGCTTCCCACCTTGGTTTTGTGGGAGTGCCATTCTAGCATCTTTTGTACTGGCTCATCGTGATCAGCGCACGCCTCAAAAGTCATGAGGAAGTCATTCAACCTTTCTGCCTTGCTATTGTCAAGGTGTAATACAGGCAGCCGTGTCAACCCATCAACGTCTATATGATGCGTTCTAGTTCATAGCTCAATGGTAATATCATTTTGCTGGAGCTTAAGAGCCCAATGAGCCAACCGCCCAGTGGGGTCCTTTATATTTTGTGTCCACTTCAAGGATGCGTGGTCATTAATCACTTTAAAGGAAGTCCCATATAAAAAGTGCAAAAATATTTGACAGTGAGCAAGACGGCAAGGCACTACTTTTAAGTGACACTGTAGTTGCGCTCATCTTTTAAGAGTATCTTACATAAATTAAACAAGATGATCAAACTCCATTTTCATCCACCTGAGCTATGATAGCTCCAACAGCGTAGTCAGAGGCATCCATGAACAAAATGAAAGCCTTGCCATAGTCAGATGGCCGTGTATTGGCTTTTTTTCAATTGTGCCTTCAGGGTCTCAAATGCGGCCTTTTGTTCAGCACCCCAATAGAAGGGGTGTTCTTAGCCAAGAGACATACGAGGGGCTACCTAAGCTGGGCGAACTTGGGAATGTACTGATGGTATTACCCCATCATGCCCAAGAATATATGGATGTCACAAAGAATTTTGGGCGTGGGCATCTTGGATATTACTTTGACTTTGTCTTGAAAAGGTTGTATCCCCTCTTGGGATATGTAATGTCCTAGAAAATCCAACTTCTTTTGGAAAAAAGTACATTTAGAGGTCTTCAGCTTTATGTTGGATGCCCGCAAGTGTTGAAACACCTCCTTTAGGTGCGTGAGATGTTTTTTGAACGCCTTGGAGAAGACTGAGATGTCATCGACATAGACAATCACACAGCTCAGCTTAGGGTCCCAGAGAATTTGATCCATTTCCCTCTGAAAAGTAGCAGTCAATTACAAAACCCTGAGGTAGCCGAGTGGGTTATAACAAACACTTGCTGCAGATAAGGGCGCACTTCTCCTGATCCTGTAGAGAAAGGTCCAATTGCCAATACCCGCTAGCCAAGTCCATGGCAGAGAATAATTTAGACCCAGAGAGTTGGGCCAGAGCGTCATCAATGCGGAGATAGAGTAACTGTCCTTTTTTGTGGAGTTGTTCAGTTTTCATTAGTCCATAACTACCCAATGACCTCCATTTTTCTTTTTATCAATAGGAGCATGAACGACCAAGGGCTTTAAGAAGGCACCAACAACACAGCGTCCAGAAGCTGTTTGAGCTCCATCTGCATCTGTAGCTCCTCAGCTTTGGCTTTTTGATAGGTTTGGAGTGGACAGGGAAGCATACCCAACGTCATTCAAATGAGTCCAACCTTTCATGTGCCCACAGTTGCTGTCAGAGATAGAGATGATGTCGCTATAGGACTCCAGTAAGGTTTGGACCTTGTCAAGTTCAGCGGGCTTTATTTCATCAGAAATATGAACAGTAGGAAGAGTGCATAGTGATTGGTCTGTGGGTAAGCACGTATCAGCCATAGATCCAATACAGTGAACTTGTTTTATTTACTTAAGGGAAACAGCATACCTCTTCTGATATCTTGATGCTTTTTTACAACCATATCCTTCTTGGTGAGATTTTTAGCAGAAGGTTGATAGGTCAGTGATAGGCAGGGTCTAGCATGCCCGGCAAAACTCTGGTCACCAAGGAACTAACTCCATCTTTGCTGATTAGGTGCAATAAGAAGTTTTAGGATTTTTGTAAGGTAATCTTAGTGTCCACTACTCTGTTGTTCACCCGCTATAATTACTACCTCTTCAGAAGCATAAAAAGGGATACCCTCGAGGGCGTCCACAGATGTTTGCAACAATTTTGTATGCCATCCTGCCATGGTGTAATGTAAAGATAAGGCGGAAGGGGGGAACTCAACTGTGCAGGCATAACCTTTTTTGTTAAGCTCATCATTTGTCAGAATCAGAGGAACCTCGTAGTTAAGCAAATAAAGATAGCCCTGCTTCAAGGTAATAACCCAAATATTCAGGCATGAACTGGGTCCAATGAGTAGATCATAGGTGTTGGTGGCCATGGCAACCGCTGGAGCTGACAAGATGAGCTCTCAAAACGATTATGCAGAGAAGAGTAAGCTCCAATGGCGTGAGTGTTGTTTGGCCCCGCAGCTCCAAACTCTTGGGTATAGTTGAGGTCAGTGGCCAACTTAACTTCTAATAAGCGGATGACACAATGTTCACACGGGACTCAATGTTGGAATAGCCCTAACCCACACTTTATTAACAATGACCTCCACTTTAGTTAAAGTTACACCCAAGTTGGGGGGAAGAGCGAGGACCTCCTTTAGCTGAAGAGTAGATGAAAGACGTTTGGCAGTTTTAGGGAATTTATCCCGGATAGACTGCAGTGTATACACACTCTGAGTGGTTGGATCATTGTAAAAATGAGCTGTTCAGCGTCACTGGCGTTATCAATAACCTCCAGGCCTCTCAATACCTGATAAAGATATGTTTGGCGGGGTATCCTAGCCACATCTATTCTTTCCAGGTTTAATTGATTGGGTACCACCACTTAACCTGGGGCTCCTATAAAATTATGACCTACATCCTAACCACCCCCTTCAGATTCGTCATCATAGGGTTATTAATGCATGTTAGGGAGCCCACACAGGGGTGATGTAGGTTCAGGGCTTTTTTTAGCAGGATAGGTCTGGTGGTTGTTTCTCCACCTTATTAACTTTTGGGGATGCGTTGGAATTGTCACAGCTTGATTTCGACCTTCAAAGTAGGGGGTTTTTGCTGCCTCATGGAGACAGGTTTCAGACTAAAGGTAGCTGGATGAGAGCTCGAGGAAGATAGCGTCATGGATGTGGATGCTAAAACTCCACCATCTGTAGGTCAATCAATGGTGGTAAGCTTTTTTGAAATAGGAAGTTTAGCCTTTTGGACCTGGTCACTCAATACATTGTTAGTAGGGTCAATTGGCACTGAGAAAGGGGTTTAGGTTAAAGAGAAGGATTTGAAACCACTTGGGAAGGCCGCTTTGAAGAAAAAGATGAGCAAGGCAAAATGATGACAGCTTTCCCCAACTGAGCTTTTTGAGCTGAAGATGGAGGGGAGCACTGCCTCATCAAAGCCATTATTTTTGGGCTATCATCACTTGGTGGAGGAGCATCTTGTCGCTGAAGCTTTGCGGAAACAGGGGTTCCAGAGGGAGATAGCCGTTGAAGTGGCTGGAGGGGTTAAAGTAGATTCTCTCATCATAGCTTTTTGCATATGGTCAATTTCATGAAAGTCAGCCACTAATAACAAAGCCTCTTTTTCATCCAGTAATGTTCAGAAGTTGTGCTTGACTGCGGAGATATGCATTATTAAATGGGATGAAACTCCAAGGCAACCATGATCGCAGCAATAGCATCATCTAGAGGTAGCAGTTTGGCACGCAACAAAGGTTGAGCTATACTATAAAAGCGCTCAACAAAAGAGGGGATCAATTCTCCCTCTTGCAGGATAAGGCACATAAAGACCTGTTTTTGCCTTTGCAAACTCTTTAGGGAGCTAAATTTGTTGATAAGCGCTTGTTTCACCTCTGCCCAGTTGCTAAGATTGGCCATAGTGGAAACCACTATCTCTTGAGCCATACAACCCAAACAGGGGAGGATATTGCTGCGTTTTTGCTAGTCAGTTTCTCCTTCCATCTCAAATTAATATACAAAGAGGAATGATGCAATAAGCCCTCGCCTAGGATAAACTTGTCCATGAAAGGGGGTTTGTGGATGGTGGGAGTGGCTTTAAAAAGGCCTTGAAAGGGGTGCAGTTCGAGCTTTTTAAGCAGGGACAAGGCACTTGATAGCTGTAGTTCTAATGCAGTGGTCCTAGACTCAGCTGGTGCAGGGAGGTTGTGAGGAGTAATTACCCACCAAGATAAATTTTTAAGAAGTTTTATTGTGGCGTAAAGGCTCCCCTGTAGTGAGCACCACTTGTCAAAATCCTGGTGAGGATTAAAGCTCGCTGGTGCTAGTTTGCACAGGATTCAACAATTTGGCAGCAACAGGAGTATATCACTCTTAACTGGTATAGTAAAAACTGAGGATTTTAGTACCATCAAAGGGAAAAAATGATATATATATAAACTAAGAAAACAGAGATAATAAGTTTTAAATAATTTATCAGTGATATTGGCTGGGTAGAAAATGAACTCTATTACAATGTCACTGCTTATTAATTAAACTCACCTCAGGATTGAAGGGCGATACACATCAAATTCATTATTAGGTTCAAGCCAATTAGGAAATATGGCCATTCAACCTATTGGGGCTCTCAAATCTCATCTTGCTCTATCAGAAGGGCCAATGGAGGGTCGAGAGTGGGTAGGACAATCCCATGAGGTAATGTTTTGGTGTACTTAAGCCAATTACAATACAAGAATGTATCTTCACCATTTAGGACCTCCTTCCAACCCTATAAAAGGGCCCAGTCTCTGTTGTGTGGGTTAAATTAGATTAGAGGTAAGGTAGGAAGGGTCCTCAGAAGAGCTCCCTGATTCCGCCAATGAGTTAGAATATTCCAGCTACTAAACTCGAGCTATTTGGCCGAGTCTTATATTATTGATGAAATTATTGCCCCAAATTTAAAGGGTTCCACCACAAACTGGCCAGGGTCTTTTGGATGATTTTATCGCCATTTTTGTCCAAAACACTCTTCTCAGAATATCAGACTTGCAATTGTTTAACACCCTGGGAGGCTTCTCCACTTTAAACTACCTAGCATTAGATCAACTCAAGGTAGTTAGCTATGTTTTAGTCAATAAAATTCTCAGAGGCTCCTTTATCCACCAAAATAGTTGTTCTTAATTTCCATAAAGAGGAAGAAATAGTAGCAGACAACAAAAAAACAAGAATAGACTTTATTCATAGCAGATAACGCCAACAAATCACCATTAAAATCTTCATCAGGCATAAGCATGCCCCAAAGTAAATTTTGGCATAGAAAAATGAAGAGATATAATTTGGCACTCACACTACTGAGGACACATAACCCACCACATCCTCAGAAGTTGTATAGACATTTTTATATTGTAAAAGAAATTTCTTCTCCGCCTCCTAATCTGCAAATCATGGTAGAAGTCAAGAGTTGGTTTGAATGAGTAATCAGGTACACAGAAATGAGCCACATGATAGAGCTGCAAGAGCTAATAACAGGCTCGTTTGATTATAAAATATGCGTTATAAAACGCATTTTCTAAAAACTCAACACACTACCTGAACTGATATCCAGCTGCTTAATTATCCAAGGCCATCGCAACTAGGCCCTCCTGAAATAATTTGGCTGGAACTGCAGGAATGTGATGCGGAAGGGAAATGCTACCAATGGCTGATTCTTTAAATTATGGGTCTAGACTTCTCTGAAGCTCAATTTCGCAAAAATGGAGGGAGGATCGGCGGAAAACACTGCAACATTCAAAGAAGAAATCCATAAGTTTGAGCGCCATTTTTAGGGGCCACTGAAGGTGACCTCATCATGGTGGAATCTACTGAAATATTTAATACAGATCTGGGGATAGACCCCTGCTTGCCTTCAAGCTCTGCCAAACTCAAAAAATGGAAGGATACAATTCCTACCATTTCAAGAGCACATGTGAGTTTTTGGGGCCCATAATCATAGGTTCCTTTCTGGGTGAAACAATGACAGCCAATTTACCTGGCCCCTTGCCAGTTGGGGCGTGAAAATTACCCTAAAGAGTTTCAATTAAAATGGTCAAAGTTGACAGGGGGAGCCTGCCATTCTGGGGCGTTTTTCATGAAAGCATCCAATGTGGAATAAAGGGATGACGTTTTACCTACGTCTGCCAGTGGTAGGGTTTGGGCCAGTCGCAAAATTCATTTAAATTAAAAAAAAAGGGCGTCCAGCTTAGCACAAGCAAAGAACTCATAGAAGGTTTGGAAGGATGAAAAATCCAGATGATGGAGCTCTAGGAAACGCTCCAAACCCTCCACCAATTAAAAAAGTGGCTTTGCGAAGAGCACTTCAAAACCCCAGTCAGCTACACCAGGGGACAGCTGATACAAATCCACCCCCATGAGTGTAGACGAGAACTAGTTAAATCCTTTCTAAAAAGCTTAGGAAGAGATTGAAGCAAGCGACAGTTGTATTTCTGAATATACTTTGGGGAAAAATCTAGGAATCGCACCTCCAGGATTGTGAAGGTTTTGAGACCACCAAGTATGAGCAGGAAGGGTGGGCATAGCCCAGTTGGAAGTAGCAGTAATAACGCTGAGGCGCACCACCTTTAAACCAAAAGAAAAACTGTCATAAGTAACAGAGACTGGGGCAAATGGCCAGAGCACTTAGTTTACACTCAAGGAAAACCCCACATGGACAAGTAACATGAACATATAGTAACATGGTTGTCAACTAATGTCAAAAGGGTGTCTGTAACTCTCTCGTTGCCTGTGAGGTGTTGCAGAATGCACAGCCTTACCACAAGGGAACTAGTCACTAGTAAAGCTGAGAAAAGGGCACCTCAAAAGGTGCTGGAGCACAGGGGACCCAGGGACAGGTTGTAAAACATAGTATAAGTAGCTAGGTAGCAAAGAAACAATATAACTTGGTTAGACCAGGATGGTCCAGGTTTGCACTAGATTCCATTGCTGATTTTGATAATATAAAATGACCTATGCTGTTGGAGACCTCCTCAAGGAGATCTGTTCACTGGTCAACCCATGGGACCACTTAAAAATACACAAAAAAATGGGAGTTTTATTAAAGCTGTCAACCAAAAAAGAAGGTTGGTCACAAAACCACAACTTTTATAAATTGGGGGTGATATTTCTATCAGGAAAAGCACTTCACCCAATATAAGCAATAGGATTAAACCACTATCTTCTGTGGTACAATAACTCAAGTATTCTTGCACTCAAGTTCTTGATTGCAGTTAAAGTTTGCTTGAATTGACAACATGGGTAAATTAAACGGATTTCAAAGCTTCATTTTCATCTCAAATTTAATTTATCCTTATATAAACTGTAACTTGTTCACCGAGTGCCAAGGCTGTAACGCCCCTGTGTCCTTCAAGCGCACCCCCTAAACCAACTTGGGCATAGTTTGCCCTTACCCAGCGTTATTCCAGTGCGTGCCTCAGGTCAGTCAGGTTCATCAACTTGCTCCTCTTGGCCTCTGCACGCTCTGCTTTATCTTTTCAATCTGTACAAACTATCACGTCATCTATCCATGACAGGGTCTGTGGAGGGAAGGTGTGTGAAATACTGGTTGACAAATATCAACCCCATTATAATCAATTAACTGAGGACAGACAGTAGCATTGAAAACGCTTCTCATATTTATGGAAGGCTAGTTTTTTGGATGGGGGCATCTGGCTGGATCATCTGGGGTATGAGTTTGAATCAAAGTTGAGGTTGGCATGGTTTTGCACTTGGTAGCTGTAACGGATCAGGAAGCACCTGATCTGTACATTGCTTCAGATTGGGTGGCGTTCAATCTGAACTTGGCCCAGTTCCAGAAAGCATCAAACCCAGAAAGGTTGGAGTTGGGAAAATTCGCCATAGAGAACCCAAATTGTATCTGTGGTATGACATTGGGCTTACACGCGGCGTGGTGGTGATCCAGTGGGATGATGAATCTTTGCAAATGATGTGTTGGACGGTACTTGAAAGAGCTTAACTGAGAGGAAGCTTATTCAATACTGGCAGGGCACTATTTAGGGGTGGATGTCGCTGCCCTAAAAGGCAGTTGCATCTTCTATGAGAAAAATTAAAATTGAATAAAGGGAAATTTGCTTGCTAAAATAAACATTATTTTTATTATTAAAAATATTAAAATGGATTGGATCAGAACTATGAGCTCAGCCAGTGAGCTTGGTGTGGCATTGGCGTCATTCTCGGCCCTCTCCTGGTCCCATACCCTGCTATTGATGTGCAGCGTTGTGGGAACAGTGGTATGAGAATAAATAGCGATGACAAGGCATGGCGGTTGGGTTCAGGGATGGGCTTCTGCAGGCCTGTACCTAGTATGGTCAGTAACGTGGCTCTTACTGCCCAATTTGAACATTGTATTGGTGCAAACCCGTCCTTTACATTAGACACAACTCATTTATTTTTTGCCAGTTTTGTGGAGCCCAAAGAAGAGGTGGTGTCTCCAGGAGGGGAGGAATGGTATCGCCATGTGTTGACGGTGGTGATGGTGAGTTTATCACTAATGTTTGTAATAAGAGAGGTGGTTCAAGTATGTGGCGCAAGACCCATGAAGTTAGAGGAATGCCAGAGAAGTACTACATCTCCAAAAGGTCGAGCTGCTTTACCTATGGAAGCTTTGGAGAAGATCCATAAAGTAATGTCATGGATCTGATTTCAGGCACAGTTGGCTCAAGAAACGGGTGGGTAGACCCCTTCTCATTGCAGATTGCGCAAATTGTGGAGGCACTACCCCTGGATTTGGCCATGTGGGTGCAAGAGTTGATTGAGGAACAAGGTCGCCTTCCAGGATTCATGGATTAGTGTGCCTTTTGGATCACCCGAGCTGCCTTCTCAGATGAGGCGCAGGATGAAGCATGGTTGGCTTTGCTGATGGTATGTCAGGACTGAGGATCAGTTGAAAAACAAGGGCGGATTTTCCGTCCATTGGCGAAAGCAGCATGAGTCTCAGATTTTCAATCATCACGAATGTTCAGACAGGGGCTGAAAGTGGATATTTTAGCCGCCATGGCTGCTGCTAAGGTTCAGAGTTTGTTGGCGGTAGAAATTGCATTGGCGGTGCAGGTGGAGAAATAATTGGCCTTGGCGCATAACCAGCGGGAAGATTCTATGTCCTGGGAAGGGGCCAATCGCCTGTAGTGGCCAACAGAGGTCGAGGAGGTTGGCAGGATCACCCCAGAACTTTGGGAACATCCATAAAGGGTTCCGCCAGGGAAATGGTGAGGAGTTGGGAAGAACAGTAGGTCAGGGATGTGGGAAGAGTTATAATTTTAGACCTACCTTGCCTTCAAATTTTCAATTTGAGAATTCTTCAAACATTAAATCTACTTCTTCGCTTTAACCTAGGTTATTTATTCCAGTGGAGTTATACTCGCATGGTCAAGCAGATAAAGTACTGGCCCTGGTGGATATAGGGGCTGAGGAAAATTATGTGGAGTTCACCTTAGCAGAACATTTGAAGTTGGAGATGAAGAGGGATCTAGAGGTGGTATTCGCCAATGTGTCAAGAAGAGCCCCATTGTGGCGTTTATAGCCCTTAGTTGTCAATCGGCAGGACCCATTTGGTTAAAAGAGGGTTTCTGTGCAATCAGAAATCTAGCCCATCTTGTGTTACTGGGGATGCACTGGTGGCATCATTTCCAGCCCCAGATTGATTTGCTGAATAAGATGATTACCTTGACGCCGCAGATTGGACCTCAGATGGCATTGAAGATAGAGTTGGGGCAACATCCTGAGTGGTCACAAGAGCTTAGGTGGGATGCAGGAGGTAGAGTTACTAGCTGAATATAGTGACTTTGTTGATGTATTTGGTTCTATTGGGAACTCGCCTTTTTTCCCCTACAGGTTCTTTCGCATTTTCGTTCCAGTTCAAGGAGGGGTTGGAGCTTCCCAGGGGGTGTCCAGTATATGCTCTAAATGAACGGTCCAGAGAAGCGTTAGGGAGCCATGTGGAATCAATGTTGGACAAGGGGTTGGTTAAGTCCTCCAAGTCTCCAGTTGTGTCTCCTGTATTACTGGTGCCAAAAGCGAGCAGCGAATAATGCCCATGTGTGAATTTCCAGCGTTTGAACATGGTCACTGAGCCTGATCTGTATCCGATGACTTTATTGGAGGATATTCTACCAATGGTTACCAGATGCATGGTATTTACAAAACTTGACCTCATAGATGCAATTAATCAGATATCGGTGAGACCAGACCATCAGTAATACACAGCATTTCGGGTTGGGACCATCTAGTAATAAAAGTAATACACAGCATTTAATTGCCACCTGGGGTTGTACTAGTATTGCATAATGCCATTTGGGCTGATAAATGCTCTGGCGGTGTTCCATTGGATGATCGACCATGTCCTTGGAGGAATGATCAGTCAATGCTGTGCCGCCTATATTGACAATATCCTAGTATTTTCAAGGTCCCTGGAGGAGCTTGTTTGAGATGTCCAGGAAGTTCTGGGGACGATAAGTTGGATGGGTTTTATGGTTGAAGACTTCCAAATGTGAGTTAAACCAAAGTTTGGTAACATTCCTTGGAAGTGTGGTTTTCCAGAATGGATTGGGAATATGTCCAGATAAGCTATGGCCGGTGCAGGCATGGAAGGCCCCTACAGATCAGATGGGGGTGCGGAGCTTCTTGGGAACATTAAAATTCCTTCATCAGTTTGTGAAGAATCATTTCCATATGGCCTTACCACTCACGCGTCTAACCCAGGACGTCCTATTCTTATGGGGAAGGGAAGAAGAATGGGCGTTCGAATTATTAAAGAGTAATTTAATTGCTGCGCACGTGCTGGCCCATCCAGACACTGGAAGGCCATTTGTGATGGAAACGGATGCTTCAAAATATGGGGTGAGGGCGGTATTGCTTCAGAAAGGGGAAGACAGGCTGGAATACCCCATATGTTATTTCAGTCATAAGTTGCTCCTCACGGAAATGAACTACCCAATATACAATAAGGAACTGTTGGCAGTGATGACAGTCTTTCAGGAATGGCAGCATCGCCTACTCTATGCCTGGCATCCTTTTGTTATTTAAATGGATCACAAAGCGTTGGAATACTATTGTGAACCCATAAATATGAACCAGCGGCAGACCAGATGGCATGTGGAGTTGGTCTGTTATGATTTCCAGGTGGAGTACAGGCCAGGAGCGTCAAATGTCCTGGCAGTTTTGTTGAGCTGAGACAGGGCCTTCATGTATGAGAAGGAGGAATTGGAGGAGTTTGATAAGGCTATGATGTTCTGACTGGACCAATTTGCAATGTTAGAGGAGAGGCGAAGTGCATTGGGGGAGGAAATCCGCCAGAAGCAGGGGAGAACGAATTTCATCTGAAGGATGAAAGCCGAGATGATGGAGGGAAAGCTGCATGGGTACCATGCGGTTTTCATGAAGAGGGGTGGGGTGCTATACCAAAATTATTGTGTATGGGTGCCCAACCCATTGCTACAATGGGAGGTAATTCATGCTTTGCATGATCATCCGTTGGCATGGCACCTGGGAGTGGAGAAGATAATGGAATTGGTGCAGCGGGAGTATTCATGGCTGGTCCTGTGTAAGGATGTTGAGAAGTATGTGTGGGAGTGTTTGGTATGTGCGAGGTCAAAGCCCTCATTAAAACTGTCATTGAGTAAGTTGAATACGCTTCTGATACCATGAGCCCTCTAAAGTTTGAAAAGTGTCAATTTTATAATGGGTCTCCTGAGGGTGCAGGGGAAGGATGAGGTTATGGTGGTCGTGGATAGACTTACCAAATATGATGAGTTCTTCCCATGCACTGGGAGTTTTTTGGCAAAGGACGCGGTGAAGGTTTTCTGATGAGGTTTTCTTTTAGCATGGATTACTGAGGAAATCGATTTTGGACCGGGGTCCACAATTTTTTTGAAATTCTGGTTGAGCCTACTGGGGAACTTGGAAATTAGGCCTGGGTGGTCCTCAGCTTATCATCCTCAATCTAATGGACAGATGGAGAGGATGAATCAGATACTTGAGCAGTATCTCTGGTGTTATGTGTCTGATTGACAGGATGACTGGGTTTTGTGGGTGCAGATGGCCCAGTTTGCTTACATCAATCAATCCCAGTCCTCAACGGGAATGTCGCCATTTTTTGTGAATCATGGACTCAACCCCAGATTGAATGGGGGTTCCATGGGCGAAGTGTGTCAGGGGGAGGATGAGATGTCACATACTATGTCAGATATTGGGAAGAAGTTACAGGGAAATTTGGAGTGGGTGGTGACTTGGCTGAAGTGACAGGCAGATTGACAAAGGACACCAGATTCAACGTTTGAGCCCGGAAACTGGGTATTGGTGGCAGCTTGGAACTATATTGTCAAAGTCAAGAGTTGCAAGCTGGGTCCAAAGTTCTTGGGCCCATACCAGATTGTCTTTTCCATTAATTGGGTAGCCTTTGAGTTAAGTTTGACAATAGGTTCCAGAGTCCATCCAGTGATTCATGCTTATTAGCTACAAGCATTAAGGGGAGTGGTTATGGAGCGCCTGGGACCGCTGAACCCTAGGGAAGGGGATGTACCAGAATACGAGGTGGAACAGATATTGGATGCAAAATAGGTGAGGGGATGGCAGCAACTGCTGGTGAAGTGGAAGGGCTATCCAGTGGAGGAGGCGATGTGGCAGACAAAGGAGGATTGTGTATGGTGCCTGGGGAAGGTCCTGGATTTCTGGTCTCTTAAGGAAGGTGATGTAATAGATCAGGAGGCACCTGATCTTTACATTGCTTTGGATTGGGTGGCGTTCAATCCAAACGTGGCCCTGATCCATAAAGCATCGAACCTGGGAAGGTTTGAATTGGGAAAATTCGCCATCCTGAACCCAAATTGCATCTGTGGTATGATGTCAGGCATATGCGTGACATGGATGATGATCTGGTGGGATGGTGAATCTTTGCAAATAGTGTTAGATGGTGCTCAAAAGAGCTTAACTGAGAATATGCTTATTACATACTGGCAGGACACTATTTAGGGGAAAATGTTGCAGCCCTAAAGGGCAATTGCATCTTCTGAGAGAAAAGAAAATTGAATAAAGGGAAATTCGCTTGCTAAAAAGAAACACTATTTTAATTTAAATTATTAAAGTGGATCATATTGGAACTATGAGCTCAGCCAGTGAGCTCAGTGTGGTGTTGGCATCATTCTCGGCCCTCTCCTGGTCCCAGACCCTGCTGTTGACATGTAGCATTGTGGGAATATTGGTATAAAAATATGTGGCAATGACAAGGCAAGGCAGTTGGGTTAAGAGATGGGCTTCTGCAGGCCTGTCCCTAGTATGTTTAGTAACGTGGCTCTTACTGCCCAATTTGTTTGTTGCATATTGGTACAAACCTGCCCATTACAGTAGTGAGGATCAGAAGCTACACCAATGTCTTTCAATTATGGTGTAATTTTAAATTTAAGTCCAATTTATTACTTTTTTTATTCATTATCAAGCAGTTTTGGATTATGGGTTTTTTAATGCTTGCTTAATGCTTAATCCCCTGAAATCCAACAATAGGGTTTGATATTACAAAAATAATAACTTTTAAAACTCAAAAACTTAGTAAAATATGGGGTTTGTAGAGTTTATTAACAGCGCGTGGGGTAAAAGAGAGTCAATCCCTTTCTATATCTGGCTGATCAATATTTTAACTGTTTTTGAGGGTTGGGGGTAATTTAAGGAATTTTTCAGAATAGCTTAAACGCATTCTGAATATGAGAATAAGAGAAACTCTCCTATCAGATCTGGGGATATTTGCATTGTTGATGGTTGGGATGGGAATTTTGGGCAGAGTGCACTTATGCGGTAATGTTTTGATGTATTTTACTCAATCACCACTGAATAAAATACTTTCACCTTGGTGGACCTCCACCATGCCTATAAAAGGGGGTGGTCCCACGTAGGTGCTTGGAAGGACCTGGTTGTGGCAGGGGGAATGCCTTCCAATGGTTGCCCCATGGTCCGTTGTGAGGTCAGAGTAATATGGCATTTCAATTTTACATTAAGTGCCCATGCAGGTTTCAAAATGGTGTTAACTTAATTAACAGGGTTCCACCGAGATTTGGCCAGGGTCTTTTGGCTGATATCCTCATTAGCATCGTTTTTATTATAATTAAAATCGCTCTTAATGACATTAAAAAATTTCAAATGGCTGACATTTCCCCTTTTTTGCTGAATTTGACCTAAAACATTCTTATTATTCAGCTGAGAGGGCAAAAGAATAATAAGCGGTGGATCAAATTAGAAGATTGAATGTTCAGTTTGAGATGAAGATTCATGTTTACATTTTCTTGAACAAATGGTTGTTGCAAGATTTCCCAGGGGCGGTTCCTTTGATTTTCTCTGCTGAGGGATGATAACGCAGAAAACACCAGAAAGATGACCATTGCCATTCTAAAGATCAATGAGCAAGGGCCCTCCATAGGGTGCAGCATTTTCTTTTGAGAGGCAGAATATTTTTAAAATTAATAAGCTTAAAGAGTTTTTATGCAGTGGAACTTTGTTCTCAAATAATATATACTAAATTAACCAGCACTTTACTATCAGAAGAATGCCGGGGTTTTATAATTTTTTTCAAAGAAGTGAAAATGAGGGCTTGAGAACATCAGTGACAAAATTGATGAGTGCATGTTTTCAAGAACGCTGAATCCTTTGCAAAAGGTCATGTTTTTGTCTTCTGTTCCTTATAAAAGCCAGTTTTATTTTCTGCAGTTGGATTAGTGGTCTCCAATAGTCTTTTCAGGCACCGGCATTCTAGCTTTGTCCTTAGAAATTTTGTCACTTGCATATAATTTGAATCAGATGCTTGGGGATCTAACCCAGGATTGAGTGTGATGTTTTTGTTCCTTTTGGCGATTTATTTTGATCCAATAATTTTCTTGAATATTTCTCTGTACACATTTTCTATTTCTTCTCTAAAATAAGTTTTTGCAGAAATGATAAAAATAATAGTATTATTTAGATTTTTGCTAAGTTTGATTGGAGGTAAATTCTTTTTGGGGAGCGGCAAACACTCAGCGTTAGCTCAGGGTATGCCCTAAGTCCACTATCTTCACTAGCGGTAATGCACGGGCCCCCTCAAATTTACTGCTCAAAAAAGAGTATTTTTTGTCAAATATGATGGCTATGGCGAGGACCCTTACATCACCCTTTCCTAGAAAAACGGGACTACTTTCTCTTTTAGAACTTGTACCAAAGTTTAGTTCTAATGCGGTGATGGAAGTTTAATAGATTTAGAATTCATGGGCTTGGCAGTGGAGGGCGCAGGTGCATGGGTTTTTGGGTGTGAAAATCCTTGATCAATTCACAGCATTTGTATTCTTGGTCAGGAATCCAACTGTTCTTATATTCTGGATACTCTTTCTAAGCCCCAGGTAATAGCTTTAAGCTTGACTCTTCTGTTAATTAGGACCTCTTCAACCAACAAATTCCTGTGCCACTTTATCAATTTTGGTTCAGTTTCCTCCTGTTTTCGCCATTGAAAGGAGAAAGTGTGAAGTTGTGAAAAGCTGTAGAATTTTTCAATAGGAGTAAGCTCCACATTGAGAAAACCATTTTACAGATCCTAACTAATGGGGAATAAGCCCTCCCTCTTACAAGACAACTTCTAAAATGGAGACTTAGATTTGAGACTCTTTGTGTTCACCATTACAAGGTCGCCTTTTTGATAGCTTGGGGATGCTATGCGTTTTGGTTGGCAATCCGCTTGGTGTCCTGGGCAGTCTTAGTCAACTTCTTCTGCACTTGTTGTGGTATTCTTCAAATTTGCATTGCAAAGATTTCTGCCACAGGAATGTTAGTGCTTATTTACATTGTTTAGTGTAGGCATGGTTATAAACTATGTTGGAATACATCAACGACATCTTTGTGGGGTTGCATATAAGGAGCTATTGTACGCTGATTGGGCCAGGGGAAGATCAGCCACCCAAATGTCCTAGGGCATTATTACTAACTATGAAGGTGTTGTTCAAGCAACTTAGATAAACGTTCTGTTTATCCATTGATTCAGGGTGGTACGCTAATGTCTGACAGGTTTTGATCTTCTATGTTCACACAGAGCATCCCAGAATTTCTAGGTGAACTAAGGCTCTATAACACCTATAACCTCCTTTGGTACTTTAAACATAGTGAAAACTTGGGATACAAATAACTGAACCAAGTCCTTGTCAATGGTTATTGTCAAGCATGGGATATATAAGATATATTTTGTAAACCAAACTATGACCATCATTATCGAGTCTGATCTAAAGAAGGCAGCAGACCAACAAAGAATTACGCTGACCAGACGTCCAAGGTCCTGTTTCCTATTGAAGGTGTTGCAAATTTTCCATTCTGGCCAGTTTCTGTCTAGTCTCAATTGTGCACATACAAGGCAGCATTCCACCCAAGCGGGCATGTCCTTTGTTGGAACATCCCAGTCATATCATCATTTTATTAAGTTTATGAATTTCTTGACTCTAGGGTGACCCATGGTAAGCGGATAATGATGTTTCTATTAAATCCGTGAGAGTAGAGTATCTGGTACCCATAAAAGATTGCTGAAGTAAACCAACCTAACTTATCTAAGTGTACTACTTGAAATGTTTTATTCCACCTGTATCTTATCCCTTTGGGCCTGTCTTTCCAGGTTTTTGACTAAGTATAAGTAAAGAATCTAGGAGTAAACCCTCTGTATTGACAATTGGAATCGTTATATGGGTGCTATGCTTTGAGGGGGCTTTGAGGTTGGTGTTGGGTTGAATGTGGGATTAATAGGTGCGCTATTTAGATGTTGAGGGGTTGTGATAGTGACAATGGCAACTGCCTCCGTGGAAGTTTAGCCATGACCTATTCCAGGGAACCATCATTTACAATTCTGCATTTTCCATGGAATTGGATCAAGAATATAAGATTCTAATCAGAATATCCATTAATGTTAGTCATCCCCCCAAAAAAATCATATTTAAAATTATTGTTGATGAGTTTGCATTACATCCTGAATTTATGGTGCGCCAATTTTATGCAGTTTGCAATATATCAGTGACTTTTGGTTTGTGCGCATGATCACTGTGCACTTTGCTTCCTGAAATTAAATATTGCCAGTGCATTTTCAAGAAGGCGGTGGTGGCCATATTCTTGTTGTTGCAATTGTGACTGCAACTAGGAAATATAGGAGCAGGTATTTTTTCACTTCAATAAAGATACAATTGTGTGAAAACAGCATACATCCAAACAAACGATAAGCTTGACAAAACAAAAGCTATTATTATAAATAAATCCCCAAATCTGATGTAGTCTCAGTACGTACTGATATTTTGGTGCTGTTATCAAAGTTGTTTTTCAAAATGTGTGTCGCCGCATATATCCCTTTTTAATGCTTGACTAGCCCTTTTTATATTAAGCCCTCTAGTAAGTCAGCTTACTTCCCAGCTCCCAAAATATTCTAAATTTCCTCCTTATGATCTTCTGATGCTCAGAGGCTTAAGTTTTCTGAAACATAACATCGTTTTGTTCAAAAGTTGGGCACATTTTATGTAGTCTGGCTAGCCTCAGTAAAAAATTTCACAGGTATCAGTTGACTAAGAAATGCTTGAGACAAAATTGAGTTAATTATTATGTAATTTAAATTTAGAGGAACAGAACGGTTTGAGGATGTCAGGATTTTAACCAGATGAATCCTTCCGATAGTATACAAATTAGGGGTTTCAGTTAGTCAGGTGTAATTGCCAGCTAATTGCATAGTTTGATAAAATTTTATTATTTTATGTTTAGTCAAGTTTAGGTTTGATGGAAGCTGCGTTTACTGCCAAAATGCCATCTGAAGATTGTTGTGGGAGTTTCCAGCGGAAAGTTGATATTTATTACAACTTGTCCAAAATGGTTCCATCATTTAATTTGGAGCACCAGCGACTCATGCTGAGGATGCTCAAATTCCTATTTGTTTACGAGTTTATATATACAATTGACCAGTGACTTATGCTGAGGATGGATTGACCTAATTTATATTCAGTGATCAGTGAGCAAATCTGGAGGGAATTGCTATGAGTATGAATGAATAGAGTTTTTAATCAGATAGAGATTTTTGGCATCAAGAGGCCAATGGGTTTTCTGGAAAATGATTGGCCAAAGGGTACTTAGGCGCAGTAGCCCTGAAAGTAGTATAAATAGTCGTTCATTCCCTCCTAATAAACATCTCTCGTTTGCCATCTTTCCTGTTTGTTTGAAGTAGCTTAGTGCAACTAAAGTGGGGAAGGTGGTATAGGAGATCCCAAAGGCGCGGGTGATCATGCCTGGAGTGGCCGTCGCTGTCAGCTCCCATACCTCCTCCTTATGAGGAACCAGTGGGAACCTGTCCTGCTGGCTACCAGTGGTGAGCTTCATAGCCACCAACCCTAGCGGGATTCAGCGTGGGAGGTGCCATAGCCGCCCAAGAAGGGGGATGGACTCTCTGGGGCATGCCCAGATGGGTTGGTGAAGGGTCACAAGGGTGGGGCAGCGCGAGAGTGCCTGAGCCACCCAGGAAGTAGCAGGACTTGCCGGGCACATGCCAAGGACGCCTGGGGCTAAAGGCGAAGCCATTGGTGGTTAGTTGGTAGGTTGGATGCAGGACATATAGGGGTTGGTACGCCAGTGAAGGTGAAATAGCAAAGGGCCACCATTCTTCTTACTGGTTGGCCTGGCACACTAGTGGAGCCAAGGTTGATTTTTCAACAGAGGAACTGAGTGAGTGGTTAAGGTTCAATCTATTAATAATGAAACATATGAGTTAAACTAAATAAAAGTTTAAGGTTGAGTTAAAATTGATAGCAACATATCAGATGGTGGATTGATTTAAATGGATCTACTGAAGGATATAAAGAGACAATGGTGAAGGTGAAATCTAAAAAGTATTGGGGGTGATAGGTCTGGTGACAATATCCTATAGTTGATCAAACTAAAATCTCAACACTTTCAGCACTTGAACAAACATAAGGATTGAAAAAGGGCCAGCAGCTGGTGGTCAGATTAATAATTGGATAAGCCTGGCATCTCCACAACCTGTATAAATGTTTTGAAACTTAACATGTACTTGGTTAATGATATGTCCTTTAACGGGGACTATGAGCATTTATATCAGTCAAAGTCATTCTCTATGACCTTAAACGCCCTTTCAGATGTGTTCTAGATTGCTTGTTCAATTAAAATCGTGTTTATCATAATAAAGCACTTGAGATCATATGATAAAGAAGGTAACAGACGGCGATTCAATTTTGTCACAATTTCTGCTTTTTCCTTCAGGTCAACGCATTAGAATGGGCCTCAGTTTGAAGCTGGATCAGTATATAAATAAAATTTGTAAGGGAGACAGCAGATAGTTTTAAACCAGCCTGCCAGTTGGGTTGCAAAAGCACCCAAAAGACGAGCCAGAATGCCAGGGGCATTGATGTTCAAATGACATTGAAATTGTCTGGGAAACAATTAACAATGGGGGCCAACGGGCTGCAAATGTAACAAACAACCTGTTGAAGAACCAAGCTGTTACAGCACCAGAGCCAATGGGTCCAGATATAGAGGGTTGTGAGACTGTGAAGAAATATGGGAAGGCCTTGACGCAATAGGCCCAAGTGACTACAGTAAAAATCATTGTTGAGAATATGGCTGGGACAACCCAGCTTGTATGTGGGTTGCTGGGCCACATTGCAATTGTCACAGGGCTTCAGCTTGGAAAATTTTGAATTTAATAAATTAATTCAAGCGCAGAAAAATTTTTTTGGAAATTAAAAAAAAAGAATCGACTTTCAGTTTCCTCAGTGTAACAACTTTTTAAATAGATGATCAATTTGGGAAATGACTTGGGAAAACGTGGAATTGGGGACCTTATTCGTTCTAACCCAGCAAAATTTGGGTGATGGGGGGAATAAAACAAATTTTTTTGAATTGAAATCAAAGTTATTAGTGGTGGGTCAAGTTGCTATCAATAATTCCATGGACACCTGAACTGTGGATTTTCTGCAGTTCTGCCAACTGGAGTGATAGCATCTTTCCTGACAGGCAGTGGGAACCTCTCAAGGCCACCCCACATAGGGACGGTCCCTGAGGTCTTGAAAAGGTTTGGGGCACCCAACCTTCCCACACTCAGTTGCTCCGGCGTCCATTTGAATAAATAGGAAGCTATTGGACGAAGATTTTGAAGTGTCTAGGGAGGGTTTTAAAATGGAGGCAGCATTTTCAATGGTTGATGCCATCAGTAAGCTTTGTCAAAGGTATAAGATTAGATTCTTTATTCATCAAAGGTACACGCCCGTCAGCCTTGTTTCCAAAGGTTTGGCGCTCTATAATATTGATGCCTAAGGCTCATTGCCCTTGCCTTTATATAAAGCTTTCATTTCAGGAGAATGCTAACCCTTTAAAAGCTCAGCACAAATACTTTAATTTGTTGTATTAATTCGTCAGAAGTTATAATGGGATATTTGGCGAAATCCTTAAAGGGACAGCTGTTACTCACCATTAATCCACCACATGGGCGAGGTCTTCCTGTGAGATGAGAGGAGCAGCTGGCCTTCTGGGACCCCTTTTTGATGGAAACGGAAACACTCCCAATCTAAACAAAGGGGGCGCCCCCAGACTTACATTACCCTTTCCTTTTGCCAGAGGAGGGGCACCACTACCGGGGAATTGAGCTAGGGCCACGTTCTTATGTGCTTAGGCAGCTTGATCGCCATCAGCATTGCGATTTTTGGGAGAGGATGGGGATCATCCAGGTGTGTAACATAGAAAGCTTCAACCAGCTCTGAGAAATTAGCACAGTCCTGTGCGCCAACCCAACTATTTTTATTGTTCAGATAGCCCTTCCACGCACCTAGATATTGGACTGATTGACATTATTTGCAGGAAGCCAGGATGCCCTCTACTTCAGCTTCCTCCGCGCCCTCAGTAACAATGGGCTCTGGCTCCAATGGGATCACCCCTTAAAGGGTGACAACTGAGACACATGGAATACTGGGTGTTACTTCCAGAGGATGGCAATTTTAAATGGAAGGCGCCATTTCCCAAGACTTTTTCCACCAGGTGGGGACCTGAGCGCTTGCTTGCTAACTTATGTGATGACACCTGCATGCGCAAGTGGCATGAGTCGAGTAAAACGTGGGTTCCTTTTTTAATTTCATGCTCTAGGAACCCTTTCTGATCCTCAAACAGCTTATTATTACTTATAGTCTCAGAAAAGTACTACCAGACCAAGGACTGCGTGGCACAATTGTGTTGGGTATATACAGCAGCAGCCAGTAACTCTGGACGGAAGCATGGGCAAAAAAAGATGTAGGGCTATACCCTAAGATAGCCTCATAAAGGGAGAAAGCTGTGGATGCATGTGTCCCGTTGTTATATGCAAACTGGGTGAGGGGAAGTCGTCCGCCCAGATATCCTGAGCAGCTGCAGCGTAGCACCGCAGTTACTGTTCCAAGATCTGATTGACCTGTTTGGTTTGACCTTCCAACTGTGGATGGTATGCAGTGGAATGACAAGGTGTGATCATGATGAAAAAGAGCTCATTCCAAAACTGCACCATAAATTGGGGCCCACGGTTACTGACAATCTCCTGATGGAGTTCAAACATTGAGAATACATGGCGCATGAAGAGACGGGCAATTTCTTTGGAAGTAATGCCGGAGGAGCATGAGATGAGCAGGGAAACATAGTGAAGCGGTCTACAACCACCATGACTGCTGTGAACCCCTTGAATCTGAGTAGCTCAACAATAAAGTCCATGGACACTATTGTCCACGGCCCTTTGGCTTGTTGCAAGTGGAGAAGAGGACCATTCCTACCAGACTGGTACAACTTTTCCTACATGCAAGTTACACAGTCAGCGATTCATGTCAGAACATCCTTTGACAAGCACAGCCAGTTATAGGTATGCTTCACTAGATATATGCCTTCTTTATTCCTTGGCTGACTGACTAGAGGGGGATTGTGATGAGCCTGAATTAATTCAGCTTGAAGAAGAGGGGGACCCACACCCACAACCTGAACTGGATGAGCCCCTCAGCCAGGGAATGCAGGGAATGTTTTGAAGTGGGGAGGGACAACTGCTCCAAAAGATCCTCTCCTTCCGCACATGCCATTTGTAAAGCTAAGACCCACAAGATCAAGGGTGAATTTGGACTAAATCTATTTCTGAAACTGTGGGAGGAACAATGGTCAGGATTTGGATGGATGGAATGAGTGTGACGAGATCAGCCTCATCAGATTCAGCTGGCATAGTGCGGGATTGCAACTGATAAATCAGGAAGCAGGTTCAGAGCTTTCTTCACAAACGCATATTTAAAGTTGAAGCTGCACAAGTCCTGGTAGGTGCGGGCCTGTCAGTGTGCCAACTTCTTTGGCTTGCGGAGGTAGAGAAGAGCTTAATGGTCCATATGCACAGTCAACTTATGATGAGCGCCCTGTAAAAGATACCGCCAGTGGGTCAAGGCCCATGCCACGGTTGCCAATTCCTTATCATAGATGGCCAGGATTATTTTATGGAAGAAAACTTGTGGGAAAAATATGCAACTGGGTGTTTCAACCCATCATGCTCTTAGAGAAAGACATCTTCAATCGCAGTGTTAGATTCATTACACATGACAATATTGAAATTGGTGGGATCCGCTTGCTTAAGGATGGGAGGCGAAAAGAACATCTTCTTAGTTGAATTGAATGCCTGCGGCACTTGGGCGTCCATTGAATAGGAGCGTTTTTGCCTGTGGGCGGATGGATTGGAGCGGCTAACTGGTATAGGGCGGGAGAGAATTTCTTTAGGAATAATATGGTACCCAAGAAGCTTCTCAATTGCTTCTGGGTTGTTGGAGTTGGCCACTTGCGAATGGTATCCAGTTTTGGGTGTGATGGCGCACCCATCTTTTAATATGAGATTACACAAAAAGGTAAACTCCTCCCTGTATACCTCACTTTTTGAAGGCTTGGTGAACAGGTCTGCCTTATGTAAGGCAGCCACTACCTCCTCCAAACCCTTAGCATCTTCCTCAGGAGAGGGAGGATGTACCAGGATATTGTCAATACATGCGACTGCACATGTAAACTGGAGATCCCCTAGCTCACTATCAATCATCCTTTAGAAGGTTACGGGTGCATTATTCATCCCAAAGGGCATCACTCGAAATTGGAATATGCCTCATCTCATCCAAATAGTGGTAAGCCATTCCTGATCTTCCGTCACCCAAAGTTGATAAAAGCTTTGACCAGATTGAGCTTTGAAAACACTCATGACTATGTAATGGATTGGCCAATTGCCTGTTCTAATGGCATGAGCTAAGGATCATGCACCGTGATATTGCTGAGGTGCCCATAATCCACACAGGGGCAAAGGGAACCATCAGCCTTCTTGGAAAAGACGATGGGAGAGGCAGCTGAGGAGGTCTTCATGAACAAACACCCCTTATTTAGAATGTCATCCAACCAAAAATTAAGGGCAGCCTCCTCCTCCGTGGTATGTGGGTACAGTGGGAAATTTATGTTTACAACCTCTACCATTTTCCAAAAATCAGGTCAAATTCCGTATGTGGGGGAAGGCGGTTAGCCTTGTCATAATCAAAGATGCTCTTATAGCCCATCAACGCAGTGGGAGAATTTGGTGGAAGACCAACATAATATATGAGGGATATAACTGATCCCCAACTTTAGGCTTTGATAATAGTTTCCAGAAAATGAAACTTTCTCGCCATTTGACCATGTAAACAATAGCATGTTAGATTCCAGGTTGATACTCACATGTCTCCAGCGCCACCAACCCACACCCAAAATCGCCAGGAACACCAGGTTGGGCATTTCTGAGAAGCAATTTCAGAAACTAAACTTTGTGAATTAAGAAAGGTACTGGGCCCCTATTTTTTAGGATGGCTTGGATGCTAACAAGGTGACAAACACTGCTGCCCCCAAATCCAGGTCAAGAACAAGCTGATGGGCCAAATCCAGACTCATGAGGTTGCCCGCTGCTACGGTGTTGACAAAGGCCTTGAAAGACCTGGTGAGCTACAGTACTAATTTTCACTAGTAATAAAAATAGGCGAAATTTTGTTTATTAGTGAATATTTTCTTTTCTGCAGACACTGAAGGAGATTGCAAATACTGGTGAGCCGGAGCACACCAACTCAGTCGTGGGAGCATTGTCAGGATTGGGATTCAATATGGAGACTGATTCAACTTTGGAAACAAAACCTGAAGTCAAGTTAGTGAATCTAATCATGAAGTTTCCGTTTTGAGGGCGGACCAAAGGAAAAGTAAAGAGTAGTGGAACAATTTGACCATTAATTATTACCTCCAAAGTCATACAGGAGCTTCTTATGAGATCTGAAATTGACCAGACAAACAACAGAAGCCAGACTACTAACTGAAGTTATTATAGAAGAGGGTGACCACTGCTTCACTCATCTCCATGAGGAGGACGGAGATGGCCAGAAACAATGGACGTTTGATTATGTCAGGGAGAAGGCAGATAAATTTTAGACCTTCCTGCCAGTTGGGTTACAAAAGCACCCAAAAGGCGAGACAGAATTAAAGGGGCATTGCTGCTCAAATAACGTTGATATTGGCTGAAAACAATTAGCAATGGGGGATGACGGGATTCAAATGTAATAAACATGCCAGCAAAGAACCAATTTGTTACAGAAGTAGAGCCAATGGCTTCTGGTATATTGAGTTGTGAAACTAGAAAGATATACAGAAAGGCCTTAATGCAATAGGCCCAAATGACTATGGTAAGAATCATTGTTGAGAAAATGGCTGGGACAGCTCAGTTTGTATGTGGGTCGCTGGGCCACATTGCAATCGTCACAGGTTTTCAGCTGGGAAAAATTTTGAACTTAATAAAATACATTCAAACTCACGAAGATTTATTTTAAAATTAACATAAAATAATTGACTGCCAATTTCCTCAGTGTTATAACTGTTTAATTAGATGATCAATCTGGGAAATGGCTTGGGAAAAAGTGGGATTGGGGCCCTGAGATTTGCTCTAACCCAGCAAAATTTTGGCGATAGGGGATAAAAAATCTTTAATTGACTACAAAATTATTGGTGATGGTTTAAGTTGCTGTTGAGTTTGTCCACAGATGCCCAAATTGCAGATTTTTTTCAGTTTTACTGACTAAAGCGATGGTGTCTTGCCTGACAGGCAGCAGGAACCTCCCAAGGCCACCCACATAGGGCGGTCCTAAGAGGTCAGGAATGAGTTCAGGGCTCGCAACCCGCTCACTCTGTTCATTCCAGCATTCTTTAGCCCAAGTTGGAAATATAAAACAAAGTTTGAAGTTTCTGTGGAGGGTTTCCAACTGGAGGCAGAATTTTCCAATAGCCTGATGCCATCAGCAAGCTTTGCCAAAAGTTCAACATTAGATACTTTATTCTTTGTAAGTACATGCCCATCAGGCCTTGTTTTAATGATTTGGCAGTCTGGGATAGATATGCTAAAGACTCATTGCCCTTGACTTTATTCAAAGGCTTCTATTTTAATAGAATGCTAACTCTCTGAAATCTTGGAAAAAATTTCTTTAATTAGTTGTAAAAATTTGTCAGAATTTAATAATGGGATGGGTGGCAGAATTCTTAAAGGGACAGCTGCTACCCATCATTTGTCCACCATATGGGTGAGGTCGCCCTGTGAGAAAAGAGGGGCAGCTGTCCTTCTGGGACCCTTTTTTATGGAGACAGAAACACCCCCCAATACAAACAGAGGGGGCGCACCTTAGGACTTACAAGATTCTCCAAATACAAACTGATTTCGGTCCTTCTATATGAATGCATGAGTACAGTATTGCTGTATGGGGGGTTGTCACCCATACAGGAGTTGGAATAGTGTTCTTCCTGTGAACAAATGGAATGTGATGTTATATGCCTAAACAATGGAAAATAGGAAAAGGTTCCAACTGGACAGTATCTCTGACGCTAATCTTTGTGAGATGCAACCAAGGTGCCACTGACCCGCTCTTCATACAATTGTTTTTGGAGTATTATGGCGTCAACAGGATCCTGTGAGCCCCCATCAGGTCGTTAAGTTTGTCAATAATTAGTGAAGTAAAGTTAGTACCATTATCCTTTATAGGGTATTGAGGGCATTAATGTTTGTAGATGATGTTCTCCACAGTTAATTTAAGGGTCATTACAGCCTATGAGTCTCTGATCAAATTAGCTTCAACCCAATTTTTAAGGTGATCAATAGTCACCACAATATACTTAGGTCCTCCACTGGTGGTTAGTGGGCTCAAAACTTTTATTGACATGTTTCAAAAGGCGAAGTTTAATTTTTACTGGTTGATACAAGGTGCTCATATAATATTGCGCTTTTACTTGGCATTCACAGCAGCAGGCAAGGGCTTTGTGAACATCAAAGTGCATTAATTCCAAGTGGTAATGTTTTTTCATCTGTTAATACCTTTTCTTGAATATGCCATAGCCCATGGCTTCATGAGCTTCAATAATCAGATTTGTATACTTGGTTGGTTGGGTTATGATGTATTGCAACCTTTTTATTAGTTTGAAGAGTTTTCATTACTGATGGCGGTGTTCTTAATTAGTCTGTCCAGAGTGCGTTGTACTTCTTCTAGTTTATTTTTTTATTCCTTGTTCAACATCTTGTTATAATGTCCATCTGGAGTTTCATTAGTTATTGTGACAGTAGGTAGCATAGATAGTCCATCCACGTTTTGATGCTTCACGCCAAATGAGTGTTGCATCTCAAAATTGTACGCCTTCAACTTCAGCTCTCAGTGAGCTAGGCGTCCATCCAGCTTTTTGAGGTTCTGCAGCCAACGCAGTGAGAAGTGGTTGGCTACTACCTTGAAGTGCAGTCTGTGGACGTAAATCCTAAATTTCTTGCACGTGTAGACCACCACTAAACATTCTTTTCAGTAAAAGTGTAATTCCGCTCATGTACATCTAGCATCCGATGCTGTATGCTATGGGGTATTCTACCCCTCGTCATAAAATTAGGCGAAGTTCTCTCCTATGGCGGTGAGGGAGGCGTCCATTGAATTACAAATGGTTTACCAAAAAAAGGTTCATGAATATCAACACCATAGTGAGCCATGTGAAAAGTCAGTATTAAGCCAACTGATAATTTGGCATCCATTTGAATAGATTCCATTTTCAATAGGTGGAAAAGCGGCTCCCATCTACTTAATAAAACACATTCACTGACTGATTGACATCTAAAGCTTTAAGTCTGATAGGTTTAATCTATTTTTGTCCAGTGGTTGGGAATTGACAAATATATCAAATAATTCACCAAATTTCTCTCCTGTAACTAATCTAATAGGGTACGTTAAGTTTAATCTTTTGGGCTAGAGGGTGGGAATCGGTGAATTTATCAAATAAATCACCAGTTTGCTACCCAAACCATATATCTACCTAAAAACACATTCACAGAATGAATGATATACTGACTGACTGACATATGAAACTCTCTCTGTCTGATAGATTTAATTTATTTGGGTGAGTGGGTGAGAATTGGCGAATAATATCAAATCTGAAACTCTTAAGTCTGATAGGGCAATCTGTTAGGGCAAGTGGGTAAGAATTGGCAAATATTATTGAATATCTCATTAAATTGCTCACCTGAAACTAAACAAAAATCAGTATTAGAGTCTTAAGTAGATTAAGTAAAGTTAGTATACTAGTTAACCAGCCACAAGGGCAACAGCAAAGCTGTTAGACTGAGTGGCTTGAGAGTAGTGCTGGCACAGCCTATGGGCTATGTCAGTATGAGCTTATAAATAAACCTGAACAACGCTGTGTAACTTCTCTTGTAATTCATAAAATTGGTAATGTTATGCTAATATAAATTCTAATTTTGTAGAAATTATAGTGATCAGTTAGTTCAAGATTCACTATAGCATCGATTCAGTGCTTTACCACCCCACATGGGGCTCTAGTCAGAAGGTAAAATTCCTAATAATGAGTATGGTGGTAAAAAGAAACCAATAATTAAATATATATATATATATAAATCATGGTATGTATGTTTTTTTAGAAGATTTAGCAGCAGTAGGGACTACCCTATACCAACTGCTCCAATAATCCTTTAGCTCCATATCATTCTTTAAATAAAATAAAAGGAGTTAAAAACAAAGTTTGATCCTAGACTGAACTGTTTGAACCAGTTATAGAAATTTAGTACCCCACCTTACCTTGTGGGTATAAGTGTTTGCAACTATACCAGGTATATATATGAGACATATTTTATAAGCAAATGAACAAAAAATAGCTAAACTTAACATAAATTCTATAGAACTTTTCTTTCTCATTGCAAACACTTTTGCAACCTATTCAATTCAAGACTAAATCTAGTTTGATAATCTCACAAAAGATATTAGTCTGCGCCCATGTCAGGGAGCAGTTGGGCAAGCAAGGTAAGAGGAGCAGGCGGAAGGCCCGCAGCCTCCAACGTTCAAAAACGCCCCGGAGAATCCAGCGGAATAGACAAAAATCTCAAAAAACTGGTGGTCACAATTTCCCCAGAGATACTGCGTGGCAAGCACGATGCAACCAGTACATCAACACGCCACGCTCCCAGCCACTTTTGTTGGTGGAATTCGGAGTCCGTGTGTATCTGGACATCCAAAAAATAGCTTTATGGGAAAAATTTTGTGAAGATGTACACAAAATTTTCCCGACTGTGGTATATGTTGCACCTCACTCCATGTCGCACAGTTGGCTGGACCTAGGTTTCAAAAGCAAAATAGCAGCAGACAAGGCTGCAGCAGTGCGCAAAGTGGTCAACCTCCCCAAAGGGCAATGGGTCATCAAAACCAAATGCACCAGATGGACAAAATCAAACCAAATTTCCTCACGTTTGACTTTTTGCCTACTATGATAAAACGTGACATTTTGGAGCAACACCTGAAAGATGGTCTCGCCATATATGGCAAAATACAATCTTTCAAAATGCAACGCTTCACGCTGATGCCACACCTGTGCACTGGCAAAGCCATTGCAGTTCTGACCCCAACTGAGGAGATTGCAAAGGACCTAACCCAGATCCCACACTCCACTTTTATTGATATCGCAGGGCATACCACCCACCCATTCTGGGTAACTGTGGACAGCGCGCCCCCCATTTGCACCCACTGTGACGCGTTCAGCCATAAGGCGCACTCATGCCCCATCAAGGAGGGCGTCACAAATCAAGAGCACCCCTTGGTGGCCATGGCCAGCTGAGAGGCGCACTACAAACCAACCGCAAGCACCAAGGAGGCTTTCCTGTGGGGAACACAAGGCTGCTACCTATTGGTAAAGCCCATCTCCCCGCAGGAGCGGAAGAAGGCCAAGCAGGCCCATAGGGCTGCAGCCAAGGAAGCGGCCAAGGCCACCACTGCCATCCCACACTCACAACGCCAGGAGGACATGGAGACCTTTGCGGTGGAAGTGACTAAGGAATCTATCATATAATCAGATTGGGAAGCCCATGCTGAGTGGGCCACTCAATCTGAGGATCCGATGGGAGATTTGATCTCACCCAATTGCTGCACCCAAGCTCTGGTCAAAACTGGCTTGGGACCTATACCAAATGAAAAAAAATTTTGATCCACTCAACGGTGCACCAAACTCATTTGCACCGCAAAAAATTCGTCTGACGTTGGGAAAACAAAAAGTGAAGGCCAAAGCCAATGTGACTCTTTCCACAAAAATTAACAAAAACCCCAATAGCATTGCTGCTAACACCCATGCTGCTGTGAAAGCCCGTGGGGACCTTAAAGAGGCTGGTGGGCCTGGGGGCCCACCCCCTCGCACCTAAGGTGTGATGGGGGAAACCTTCACTCTAGGGATGTAGAATATCGCTGGACTCAAGGCCTCCCCATCCCGGGCTAGGAAACTGAGTTTTTTACAACACAATTTACCCGTGGATATCCTGGCCATCCAGGAGTCCCACTGTCCACAAGGTTCCGAGGAAGCTTGGAAAACAATGCTCCTCCTATCCCTATCCTTTTGGTCAAAGCACTGTGGGGTGCTAATTTGGAAAAATAATTTTTTGAAATTCACATCCTCAGAAACATTCCTAAATGGCTGAGTGCTCGTCATCACCTTCTTGTGGGCTGACGTTGTGCATGCAATCATCAACATCTATGCCCCAAACGGTGCACACGAGCGTCAGGAATTTTTCTTGTTGGTCAAATCCCTCCTGCTACCCCCTGATTCTTTCCTAGTTGGTGACATGAACTGTTGGCTAACCTCACCAACGGACTGGTGGCCTCCCTCACCCCATGCCCCACAGGGTCACATAGAACTACGTGTTCTAAAAGCCACCCTTGGGTTAATGGATGCGCTGCTGCAACATGCCCCACTGCTAAAAAACATGATGCGTCCCCACATCCACAATGGCCAATTAAGGTCCATGACCCGCATCGACCTTATTCTAATGCTGGCAAAATTCCAACCCCACATCTCCCACTTCAAAACAACGAAAATAGAATTCTCTGACCACCGACTGGTCTTGATAACCTACCACTTACCCGTCACAGTTGCAAAGGCCCCACATTGGTGCAAAATCCGCCCCCCCCGAGCTCGCGTCAACAGGATTTTCCACATGGGTGGAAGAGGCAACTTTGGCAAAATCGTTTGTTGCACCGTTTTGTGCAGACCCCATTTCCACATGGGCAACTTTCAAAGAGGACACCATCCACCACTATCGCCATCTCTCCTCCAGATGCTCACGACCACATTGGCGGTTATCTCGTGCACTCTGGCAGAATTGGCACACTTAGAGTCCAACATTCCAGCCACAGGATACAGCCCTGCATGGGGTGGAAGTGGGCGGAGGCAGCCGCCCACCTCAATGCACTCGAAAGGCAACACAAACATTGGGTTTGTGTCCAATACAGGGCCACATGCATCACTAAAGGGGACAAGTGCACCGCATACTTCTTTAAAAAAAATTTTGCACCATGCCAGAGCATGGCCTGCACACAGGTGTGAAGATCAGATAATTCCATTGCAGACACACTGGCTGAAGTGGCAATCGAAATGCAAAAATATTACTCCGAGTTATACCAAGCCAAACCATTTCAGCTGGCCAAAATGGCAGAATTTCTTGATGGAGCTCATATCCGCACCATTTTCTGATACCCAGAAATAATGAATTTAATTACTCCAAACGAATTATGGACAGCCATTTGTGGTGCGCCAAACTGAAAATGCCCAGGCCCAGATGGCATTCCATATGAGTTCTACAAAAAATATTTCAAATATATATCCCCATTGCTGCTAGCCTCACTTAACCAAAGCCTGTTGGAAACGCGCCTCCTACCAGGAGGACATGAAGCCTTTACTGTCACACTCTTCAAGAAAGGGGATAAGCTTGACTTAGCCAACTGGCACCCCATTTCTCTAACAAACACAGACACCAAATTTTTAACAAAAATTATGGCTAACCATTTAGGGACTGTAGCATCTGCCACCATCTCCCCAGAACAATTCGGTTTCATCCCCAGAAGGTCGATTTGGGATAACGTGCACTCCGTGGCTAATGCATGTCAGTCCACAGCCTCTGGGGCACTGGTATTCTTGGACCAATAAAAGGCCTACGATAGAGTAAACTGGGATTACCTTAGGGCCTGCCTCTATCAATTCCGCCTACCCCCCCCGCTTCATAAACTGGGTAATGCTGCTCATGGAATCTGCAACAATGGCAGTGCGTGGCCCAGGCTTCCTAATGGAAGTAGTCCGCCCTCAAAGGGGCTTGCGACAAGGGGACCCCCTCAGCCCACTCTTATACAACTTCAGCCTTGACCCACTACTGCGAAATGTGAATGCTCAACTCACTGGGGTCCATGTGCCAGGCCAAACCCCAGTCAAGATGATGGCATTTGCAGATGATTGCGTGGTGGGGGTGTCTAATAACAAAGATGCACGCGCGCTTGAAGCCCTCATCCAGGAATATTCCCAGGTAAGCAACGCGGCACTGAACGCCTCCAAAACTGAAATCATCCTCCTTGGTCGGTTTCAGAACTTCTGGGCCCCAGCAATTAGTTCCCAACCTGGCCCATCTGCTCGCCCACGTCCATGCCTTACTGACTCAACACACACCGCTCCACTGGTGCTCCCCTTTGTGCCACGTCCTACCATAGGACCAGTGCGCCATCTGGGCATGTGGATGGAGGCAGGCGGATATGCGTCAGCAGTAATGGAGTGCCATATACTGGACAACGTGACGAAGCGAATCGCCTCTCTCAGAGCCCACCCTACTACCCTCACTAGCAGGGTTGTTCTTGCCAACTCTATGCTCCTATCCAAAGTCTGGTTTGGAGCCCACGCCATCCCCTTCTCCCCAAGCTTCTTCAAATCCCTGTATGCTTTGCTGCAAGGATGGCTTTGGTCAGGCCGCCCTCCACCAGTATGGCTAGAGGTCATGTTTGGCCCTCATCATCAAGGTGGCATGGGCCTGCTTGACTTCAAAGCCCATGCTGCCAAGATCCTGGGCACCTGGATTGCGGCCATCACCGCTCCTACACTCCCATCCCAACACTGGTCCCGCGCGGCCTGCTCCAACTTCTCCTGAGCCTTGGGCCTCAACAATCCATCAAACCCCCACTCCCTGATGAAATACCTCGCATCACACACATTGGCCACAGGTCCTCACGGGACTAAAACCCACTACAAACGAATCCTACTCTCCATGTGAAGCGCAGAGTGGAGAATTTGTATTAGTGGACATACAACCCGAAGAGGCCGCCACTCTCCTCAATTCACACAAGAGGTACAGGGGCTACCCATCCATGCTGGCGTGATCACCATTCGACCCCATGTCCTATACAGGGTGGACTACATGGACATGATGGACATCCCTTATTCCACTTAGACCCAAAAGACTATCTGGAAATACGCACACCATCCTCTGTTGCAGCCTCAAGTCCGCTCCCATGTGTGGCGCTGCCTGAGGCGGGTGTATTGTACAGCTGAGCGCTCTAATGCTTTACACTCATCATGTGTCGTGTGTGGCCAGTATGGAACGCTGTTCCACCGCCTGGAGAAGTGCCCCACCTCTAAAGTGATATGGCGCGAAGTTCAACGTCTGCTGGGCCAGGATCAAATGCATCCCTTTAGTCTGTCAAGAGATATGTTTGCTTCATCAATGGCCTCCCCCTTCCACCCTCCCTCCATGCTCTGGTGGTTGCAATCGCCATGTGGACTATCCACACGATTGTCTTGGATGCCATAGCTGGCTCCATCCCCACCCTCCCAGAAGCTGTCCACAGATTCCAGTCTCATTTGGTGGACCACTTTCAAGCGTGGATGTTTGGTTACCTCCCACTGCATCGCCAACAGCTGGTCTCCTCCTGGTTCCCAGTCTGGTTCATCAAATCAGACCCCTTCCTCCACACGTGCTCAATAGTGGCTACGGCCCCTTCACACGTTCCCTCCCCCTCCCCATAAGTGGCGTTCCCGCTGGCAACAAGAGATAGCATCGCTTCTCTGGGGTTCCTCCCCTGGTACTAAGTTTGTCTTTCCTGAGTCATATTTGGAAGTGTCCATCCCATGGTCGGCCTTCCCCACAATAAATTTAAATTTAAATTTAAAACATAAATTCTATGAATTTTGGAAAGCATCATAGGGCATTTTTCTTTTCTTGATTAAAAAAATAAATAAAAGTCTTATATAGAATGTAAAAACTAATATAAGGTTTTAATAGCAATCAGTATATCTTTTCAGATGAACAGTTTGTTATCATTCAATTGATTTGATGATTTTATATTTTTGCCAAGCGATTTAGTGGTTATTAGGCTAATCCAATAGGCTCAGTAGATTTGGTATACAGTTGGTGATTGGTTTATATGATGTGTTTAATTAGGTTTGGCTGAGTGGTTGGTGGTTTTTTTGATTTGATAAGTATATTTAGGCTTGGCTATATGGCTGTTTGTTTATATTTAGTTTGAAGGGTCTAATGACTTACTAAACTTATTGATGCACATCTACAATTTAAAAAGGTTATAACTGTTGCCTTATGGTAAAATCTGGATAGCATGTATATATCTTAACTAGGTATCTTTCAAAATATTCTTTAACATTTCATCTACTTTAATGCTGTGATATCATCATTGTGGTTTATAATTCTAATCATTTAAAAAAGACAAACTACGATATTTAAATTACTTAATTTATAAGTTGTAACTTTATAATGAAACTGTGAGTACCAGCAACTAAATATCTTATGAGATAAGTTTAAAATTAATTTTAATTTGAATTTAGTCAGCAATTAGATGAAAGTGATTTTATAAATCATCTTATAAATAAATATATATATGTAAGTATTACTTGTTTTTGTAAAATTTCTAAAGAATAGACCAAAAAACCAAACTTACTATAAAATTTTTATGAATAAGGAGAATCAACACATGGTGTCTTTTATTATTTCCACACATAATAGGTACAGTATAAGTAATATAAGATGTAAAATTGGTATATAAGACTGTAATCTGAGTTAACATTTTGGCCAAGTGGTTTGATATTATTTGTTCTGTTCATTTAATCTGATGATCATGTAAGAGGTTGATGATTATTTCTGTAATTTGGTTGTCCCAGCCATATACTAAAAATAGCTATATAAAATACTTAATTACTATTTGGCTGGATTTAATTGATTTACCTTGTACTAAAACTAATGATAGTAATCAACAATAGTGAAATTAATCTATCTAGTATTTTGTTAAAATTCTTTATAAACCACTGGTAGTAGCGGAACTTGACTAGGAAAGCTTGGATGTCTCATTTTCTAGCTGGCGTCCTTATCTTTTTTTTGCCTCTACTTTGGCTAGTTGGGGCCGCAGGCCCTACTTATTAGTAATGAAACCCAAATATTCAAGTTGTTCTTGAAGAAATTTATTCCTTGGGCTTGACTTTAGTCAGCTCACTGACCTCAGCTCACTTTATATGTGAGGCTGACTCACTGCTCAGCATTTTTAATCTAAGCAGATTAGGCACTAGAAAACCTTTTGCTAAGATCACAATTATCTTTATAGAGCAAATATATTTCTGAAGATACCCCTTGTAGAATCTCTTTCATAAACTGATTGCGCCCAAGTAGAGTCTCTGGTTGACACCCTTAGGCATATTCATTATACGTTGGCCCTTGGGACTCAATATTAGTCAATCCAACCTCTCCCTTGGCAACTTGGCTCAATGGTATCTGTGATAGAGAGTGTTCTGATTAAACAGAGCAGATCTTAGACTGGTTACTATATTCTGTATATTTGAGTTGTATTAGACTGGTTACTGGAAACCAATTCACTTATACCCTATAAGTGAAAAAAGGATAAAACTGAGATTCTGTGGTAAAGTTTTTTCTATATAATATAAGCAAGTAAATTATTCTTTAAAGGGAAAATCAAAATATAAAATGAATGAGATAATGAAAAAATATTTGTGAATATCGGCGCAATATAGGGATTTTCAAATTTTTTAGTTAGACATCTTCTGATTGCAGCTTTAGTGGCCTCATCCACTTAGGCTAATTCCTGTGGCTGAGAGCTCCTTGTCACGGTAGTTATCCCTGAACCTGGATCTCCAGAGGCCCTCTCACTAGTCCCAACTTCTGGTTATTGGGCCACTTTATCTTCTTAGATTATTGATTGATTACCAAATCTGGTAATACTCTGGTTGACATCAAGGTCAGGTGATGCCCCTCATATGATACATCTTGCATTAGATTTTTGAGTGACTCTCAAATAGGATGATTTCTAGATTTAGAAAACTACAATCAAGCCTTAAATGCTCTTGTCAGCAGAATTTAGTCTGCTCATTGTCATTTCATTAGTTGAAAACAAATTATTTTGACCCCAAAGGTATATAATGGGGCTAATTTTCATACTGAATTTTGGCAATGTCATCATCTCCATATACTAAGTCCTCTAACTTGTTAGGGAGAATATTATTTCTCATGACATCATCCCAATGTTGATAAGGATTCCTTTGCTTGTCCAAAGTTATAAAAGGGATTCTTTTACCCCATCTTCAGTGGATTTGTCGACTGTACCTCCACCAGTTTGGGGTTGAATTCTATCATTTCTACTAGTCGAAGAATGATATCCTGAACTGTTTATGACCTCATCTGAAATCTTTTCTTCCAAAGACAAAACCTGGGGAATAATCTGAAATGCTTGGTTTATACTTTATTATACACAATGTTAGTATCATCATCCCAGATAGAGTATCCAGCTCCTCTCTTAGTTAAGACAGTGGAAGGCCTAGTCCAAATGTCATGTAACTCTTCTTGTTGAGTTCCCCTCAGGTGATAAAATAAAAACTTGTTTCTAGGCTGAACTCCAGTAGCTAGTTTATCTTTGACTCTCCTGTTGGCTTTGATAGATAGTTTATTCAATGTTTTTGAAGTCTTTAATTGAATTTTTATAAGATCAACATATAACTTCTGCTGATAGCTTCCAGGTGGAAAGTTCTTCCAATCTGTTGAGATAATCAGTGATAGGAGGGTCAACAGAACTGCTTCTCGCCCATATAGGGCTTTGAAAGGGGACATCCCAATCACTCAGTGGTGGCTCAACCAATAAGTCAACAATGCTGATGGGAGTAGCTGAACCCATTTTGACTTGCAATTGAGGGCCATTTTTTCAAAATTCCTCCTAAGGTTCCATTCATTCACTTGAAACTTCTGATTGAGGATGGAGTATAGGGTATATTGAACTGGTGCTTCACTACAACTAGGTCCATCAGTTTTCTCAACAATTCCAACATAATGTTCTTCCCGCTGTCTGACAGTAAAGCTTGAGGGCAACCTTGCCCCATGATAACTTGATTGTACAGGAAGAAAGCAGTAGAGTTCACATATATGTCTTCACCGTGGAGGCCTTGGCCCACTTGGTGAAGTAGTCAGTAACTACTAAGATAAACTTGGATCTTCTGGAGGCAGTTTGTAAGGGTCCCACCATAACAATTAAGACATTGTTGAAGGGCGCTGTGGGGGGATTAGCGTATACTTAAATTGCTTCTCCAGAAGGCATAAACTTGCATAAGGTATGCACAAATCCAAAGCTTTGTGCACTTCGTCTGACATGAAATCCAAGTAGAACCTTTTTTAAGGTGTTTCAGTGTTTTTGATATCTTCTATGGCCCATTTGCTTTTGAGCCTACATTACTAATTTCATGTAGTCACTAGGCTGGATACAGTGGTACCACTAGTTTCTTATCTTTTTATAGATTTCCATCAACACTCCAGGTGTCTTTGGAACATCTCTTAGGACGCTCTTAATTTCCTCTGTGTTTTCCTACCAGGCCTCTTCTGGTAGCCCAATTGAGTCATAAAGGAGATCTCTCTCTGGTGCTTGCAAATGGAACACCATTCATCTTGACAAGCCATCTGAGTTGATGTGTTAATCTCCTGCTTGATGTATGATTTTAAAATCATATCCTTGGAGGAGTACAGCCATCGGGTAAGGCGTCCATAAGGAACTTTCATATTTCTCAATTGGTGGAGTGATGCATGATCCATGACTACCTTAAATGTACCTCATAAAAATAAGGTCTAAAGTGTTTGACCACTCTGACCACTGCCAAGCACTCACGTTCATTGACCGTATAGCTCATCTCTGCTTTGTTGAAAGCTTTTTAGTAGTACTCACTTGGACAATCCACCCCATCTCCATCCAATTGTGCTAAGATCGCGTCAAGTCCTATGTCACTAGCGTCAGTATATAGGTAGAATGTCTTATTAAGTCCTGATAGGCCATGATTAGCGCCTCTAAGAATTGTGCCTTTAACTCCACGAAGGCATGCTCTTGTTCCAGGCCCCACTCGAACTTTGTTTCCTTAGTAAGCAGGTATGCAAAGGGCGCCACCAAGTATGTGAAATGGGGGATGAACTGCCAACAGTATCCCACCATTCTGAGGTACACTTGGTATCCCTCACTTTCCTTGGTGGCTCCATTGCCACAATGGCGTTTAACTTCCCATCTTGAGGCTTAATTACACTAGGGCTAATCTTGTACCCAAAGAACTTTAGCTGTCTCATGAGAAAGGTACACTTTCTCCATTTCAACTTCAGATTAATTGCGCACTCCGCGTAAATACCTCCTGAAGGTGATTTAGATGCTCTTGAAACGTTTGGATGAACACAATGATGTCATCGAGGTATATAACACACTTGATAACTTGAGATAACAAAGATTTGATCCATTATGCGCTGGAAGATAGCAGAGGCATTTCAGAGCCCCTGTGGCATTTTATGGGCTAAACTACCCATGACTAGTGATCATGGCGCACTTCTCCTGATCCTTTGGATAGAGCTCCACCTGCCTGTAGCCGCTGGGAAAATCCATCACTGAAAAGTATTTATGAGCCTACCAGGCGCTTCAGAGCATCATCAATGCGTGGTAGTGAGTATAAGCCTTTCTTAGTTACCTTGTTCAGATGGTGGTAGTCAATGACTACTCCATGAGTTCCTTCCTTTTTTGAGCACAAATAAAAAAGGAGAGGCCCAAAGTTTTTTTTATGGTCTGATTAGCCCTGCCTCATATAGCTGGTTCAGATTTTATGCGATGACTACATCCTCTGCTTTCAAGTGGCAGTAGGGTTTAGATTTGAATGGTATAATGGAACCAGTATATATCCTAAGGAGCTCGCCCTTGAATAGGCCATAATTATTGGAGCAGGTACTGAAGAGGTCACTAAACTCTTCCAAAGCTAGTCAAGCTCCTTATGATGTTTAGGGGACACATCCCCAAACCCAAGTTCATTGGAGTCTCCTACTGCATGGACAAATTAATCACTTAGCAACTGGTCAGTCAGGCCAGTGCTACAACTTGTTCTTTTTTAACTCTGATTGGTTGTTTAAAAATGTTTCCCAACATCATGTTCAACTCTCCAGAGTAGGTGGTGTCATAGAATCTTGGTAGTACTCTGGGTTCTTATTCGTGGATTCTATCATGGCTGTATACTTCCAATATAGTATCAAGAGAAATATACACACTTATCAACATGGTCATCCTGCGTTAATCCCTGGTTTCTCTGTGGTTTTCTTATTGCTCAGTAGAAGATCTATCTTTGCGCTAATGATAGTTGGTAGCTGCTTTACACCTTTCTCAGTCAGGATGTAGTATATGGGGTAGATAGATTGGTTCATTTCAACTAAGAACATATGCTGTTTCTTCGATTTGATATCCTCATTATTAAACACCAGATGAAGTTGGTAGCACAAAATACTCACAGTACAAGGGTTGAGATCAGTCTTCGCGAAAACCCAAGAGAAACTGCGTCCCAAACAAGAAATCATAGTGGTTGTTGTCTGAAACCACCGCTGGTGCCACTAGGACCATGCGACTAAAGTGTAAGGTTAATTTTGATTATGCTCCTAAAGATGACTATCATTGGTTCCCGCGGTGCAGTACTTTAATAGTAACCAATATCAGTCATGAACTTTAGCTTTCTCATGAGACTAGATGAGATGTGGTTAACTGGATCCCCAGTGTCCATTACTGCCAAGACGTGCACTTTATGGATTATTACTTTCACTTTTGTTAAGCTCTTGCCAAAAGGGTTTTCAGTGGTCAATACGTCTGTAGTAGATTTTTTAAACTGTCTAAGAGAAGAAGCGCTTGTGGTAGCGCATAACAATATTCTCGCCATCCAGTGCCAAGTTCTTGAAGGTAGCCATAACTAACTGCTCTCCTTACTAAACTAAATTGTTGACCCAATAGGCTGACTCCCTCGCGCTAGGTAGGTATCACTCTGTCTAGATACGTCAGTGCTGTGGACTCTTGATCTGGCAGGTACAGCCACCAAGCTAGGTGCACCTAAAACGTGGTATCCATTATTAGCCAAATCGTTATCTTCATAATTTTACTCTCTATCAGTGTGAGATTCACCCAGTTTACAGCGTTGGGGGTAACCTCCTTAGGGTTTGCTTCCTTCTTTTCCATAACAAGTAACAGACAAAATAGATAAAGTGCCCAGGGTGATGCAATTAATTCAGGTTAGCTCTTGGTGAGGCAAGCGTTTAGGTGGTTTAAAACTTTTTCCTTTAGTTAGCCGCCCTTATATTAAGTGACATTGCTGCCTTTGTTAACTTGTTGAGGTGGTGGTGTTGGTCCCATGGCCTTGTATACAGCTTTATACGCCCCTTGTACATGGAGTAAAGCTTCCATAAGCGCCTTAAGGGATGTCACACTCATAAACGCTAGAGTCATATGCATCTTTGAGCTAGGATGTATCTTTAATAAACTCAGCAACACAGTTTCACAGTAGACAAATACATAGTTCCTGTAGTTCATAATTGTTAAATTTGAGATAGTAGTGAGAGGTGTAGTTTGTAACTGACTCATTCTTGCCATTTGTATAAGGAGTTACCCTTGTTTTATATTTTGGACTCTTTGTTCACTACCAAACTCGGAAAGTAAGATACTTTATACTTTGTCCAAGATACTCTAGGCCATAGGCTCACGCTAAGGATCTCCTGAGCCTCACGGCTCATACACCCTCGCACATGGAAAGCCTTTTAGATATTGCTAGCGCCATAATGCTCTACTCATACATCTGTAGGAAACCAGCAATTGCTCCTTTTCCAGGTGTATACTTAGTCTTAAAGTACAGTTTAAAGTTGATATTTTCTCCAACAGGGTTGGTGTGCGTAATGGTTGGTTACGTGAAGTTATGACTAGTTGTGGGACATTCTGTTGAGTGATTCATATAGGTTCCTTAATCAGGTTATAGGTCAAGTAGAGGTATGTTCTGGTACTGTACTCATTTGTGCCTTCAACTTATATATACTCTTGTCCATAGCAAAGAGCATACTATCTTGCTGTATAAAGCGCTCTCCATATTAATTCAAAGTGGTGATGGTTTCCCCATTTTTTAAGGAATACAAGTCGTTCCTCTATATTCTCAAGCATAAATTCAGTTTTGTAATAAAAGTCATGTTTCTCTCACAATAGTCAGAGAGGCAACTTGTGTGCTTCTGGTGGTCTCCTCGACATACTTAAATCATTGCTTAGTTCATGCACTTCTAACTATTTGGTATGAATTACTGAACTATTTGTATCCTCCTCCCTCGCCCAGAGCTCAAGGGATCCTCTTCATTATATTCTACTATATTCACTTCATTGTCAAACTGCTTACGAGAACTCTCATGTTCCCCACTAGGGCCAGATGATGCTACCCTTGTATTGAGCATTACAATCAACTTGCTGACCTCAGCTCACTTAACATGTGAGGCAAACTCACTGCTCATGGGTTCTACTTCACACAAATTAGGCACCAGACAAACTTTACTTAGAGAACAATTATCCTCATAGAGAAAATTCTCCTCCAATGCTACCCCTTATAGAATCAATCTCTTTGATATACTGTTTACGCCCATGGTGAATCTCTTGTTGACACTCTTAGACATTTTCAATATACGTTGGCCCTCAGGACTAAATTGAAGACAATCCAACCTCTCCCTCTGAGGCTTGGCTCCAAGGTATCCACAATAGAGTTTGTTCTTGTGGAATAAAGTAGATTTTAAGACTGGGTACTGCATTCTGTATAATGACTAATCCCATACTTAATACTAGTGATTAGCTACATAAGCCACTATAAGTGAAAATAAAAAGCTAAAACTGAGATTCTCTAGAAAGAACTCTTTATTAATATAAAAAGCAAGATATTATATGCTTCAAGTTAATCAAAATAGAAGAAAATGGGAATTTATAAGGGAAATGGGAATATGGGCGTCTATATGGGAAATTTTCAAGATCTTTTGTTAGATGGCGTCTAACTGCTGCTTTTAAGGCTGCGTCCATTTGGTATAATTCATTTATCTGTGAGCTCCTGCTTAAGGTACTTATCTCTAGAAACTGGATGACAATGGGACCTTTCATTTGTCCCCTCTCCTAGGTTTTGGGTGTTTGTATCGTTCTCTGATAAAGTTTTATTACCAATTTTGGTAATATGCTGCTTGACTTCATGATAGAGCGATGTCACTCCAATAATGCAGCTCACATCGTGGTTTTAAGTAGTTCTTTAGATTGGTTGACTGATAGATTTGGTAGTATTCATCGTTGAGCCTCAATTGCACTTTTTGGGGTGATTTAATCAAGTATTCATTGCATCATCGGTTGAATGAAAATTATTTTGGCCTCCTGAAGGTATAAAAGGTGGCAATTTACATATGGATTTTTGGCAATTTAATCTTCATCAAGTAGATATCTTGAGTCATCAGTTTGATAATTCTTTTGCATGTCATCACTCTGGACTTTGTTAAAATTGTTTGACTCACAAAATTTTATAAAAGTGGCTCGTTTGTCCACATCTGCAGTGGATTGGATGCTTGTACCTTCACCAGCTTGGGGTAAACTATAGTCATTCCACTGGTCAAGGGATATCTTTCTGAACTGGTTGCAACCTCATCCATAACAGCTTTTTCAAACCAGAATCTTTTTATATAGAAACTAACATGGATTTTTGTCCATACAGTTTCTAGCTTTATCATGGAAAATTCATAGTAAATTAACAATAAGCAATTTGCTGGTTTTAATTATCTGACCCCTTCTATTTTTACATTTGAGGTATTATCTTTTAATAACTTTATTTTTGTTGTATATGATAAGGCCTTTTAATATGATTCTGAACTATATAAATATAAAGTAAGAAATTTATTTAATAAATATTTATTTGATTTGAGATGACTTTAATATTTTATACAAAATTATTATGATTCAGAATATTTCAGTCAAAAAAATCATTAAAAAATTAAGTTCTACCTTCAACTTTAGCAAAAAATATATGAACTTTACTTGACATGGGTTAAAGGGATGAAAAATTAGGTTAGTCTATTTTTACTATAAATAGTTTGACACCCAAATTTATACCAGATAGTAAAAGAGCTTGGTTTATCTGGTTGAGGGTAAAAGAGATACTAAGGATAGAATTTCAGTTAAGCATGATTGATTTTCTAGGGTACTAATTTCTTTTAATCTTTTTAATGACTTTGGTTTAAGTATATAGTATTGCAACTAAAACAATTTTAACTTAGTTTCTTTCTATTTTATTTAATTGAGTCAAGCCGACCAGGGGATGGGAATTACCAATATGTGTGTGGAAATGGTGGGGGAGGGAAGAAAAGCAATGACTAGATATGATTGGGCACCCTGGGGTACACGGGTTACCCCTGTTGCCAGCTGGGACCGCCAGGTGTGGGGGGAATGGTGCTCTATTCCAGGGGGGTTGCCCCACTATAGAGCAGGTGTGAAGGAAGGGGTCCATGTGAAGGAACTAGAGCGAGAACCATGAGTTTATGAGTCTCTCCTGTCTTAGTCTCATATGCCCATAGAGCCAGGCTTGGAAATGCTCCAGTAAATGGACGTGGAACCTATTGACAACCTCATGGATGGTAGGGACTGTGCCTTGAACACATCCAAGGCAATAACGTGGATCATCCACATTGCAATGGGTATCAGTAGGGTGTGCAGGGTGGATGGGATTGGGGATGAAAGTTAGATCATGAGGAGGCTCTTCGAGATAGAGAAATTCTGGCTGTCTTGGATCTTGAGCAGGCGTGCGAATTCTCGCCATATGGCTTTAAATGGGGGGCAGGTTTCTAGGCGGTGGTGTAGGGAGCCCTCTCCTCCACATACTGCGCAGGTTGCGTGGAGTGAGTGGGAGCAGTCTGTCATTCTGTAGGTTCTTCTTAGGCAGCTCCAGGTGTTGGCCCTTACCCTCGGCTGTAGGAGTTGATGGTGCGTCATCCTCCATATTTCCTTTTGTGAGGATGGGTCGTAGGTGATATCCAAAGCATCTAGGTAGTCAACTCTAGTGATAGATGGGGTCGATGTGAGTATATCTCTGTGGGGGTGGTCTTCTGGCTTTCATAACGCAAAGTGGGGTCTAGGTCATCTCCTTCCCTGCACTGTACTGGTGGTAGCGATGATCCACCCCATGCAGCGGATGGTTCAGAGGAGGCGCTTGAAGTGAGGGGGGGTTCCATGCGTGCACGTTGCATTTGGGTGGCTAGCGAGGTACATTAGTAGGCTGGAAGGATGGTTCAGGTTGGGTATTTTGAGTGACTGCACGAAGTTGGCCCTTGCTGCCCTGGACCAGTGCTGTTGCGGGGGGGTCTGGGGTTAGCACTTCCTCTATCCAGGTGCCCAGGATCCAGTTGGCGTGGTGCTCAAAATCTATCAGGTCCATGCCCCCACTGGAGCGTGGGCCATACAGCTTCTCAACCTGGACTGGTGGGCGGGATCCAGGCCACAGCCAACCCTGGATAAGCACATGGATTGACATTATGAAGGTGGGGGAGAAGGGGATCGGATGTGTGGGGAACCACAGCATTGAGAGGATGAGCGAGTTGGCAACTGCCACTCGCCCAATTAACTGGGGGATTTACCCTTGAGGGAGGCGATTCTGTTGGATATCCGTTGTTGCAGGTTATTTTAGATCATCTCACTTGCATACCCCTGTTTTAAACCATATCCCAAGGTGGTGGACAGGGGTGGTGGTGGGGGTAACGCAAAGGGTAGAGAAAGCGAGTTTTTGCATCTAGGGTTGTGTAGTGTGGGTGATGTAGTCCAGTTGGTGGTGTACTTGCCAAGGAAGATAATTTTGGTTTTCTGTTTATTAAGCAATGCGCTGCTCACTGTGGAGTATTCCTCTAGGGTGCACTCCAGCTGTTGGGTGTTGCTGTTGTCAGCTATACCTGTTACACAGTCGTCCACAAAGGCTAGTATCTTGACAGGGGACTGGCCTGGCGCAGTTATGCCCCTGAGGCGTGAGTCAGCAATGTGGAGAGGTGGGTCGAAGCTGAAGTCGTATAGTAGTGGGCTGATGGGGTCCCCTTGCTTGAGCCCTCTGCGCGGGGTGATCCTGTCAGTCAGGAAGCCAGGGCCACATACCGCCTTTGATGTGGATTCCGTGAGGAGCATTGTCAGTTGATGAACCTGGGTGGGAGGTTGAAAGCGTGTAGGCACCCTTTTAGGTATGGCCAGCTAACGCGGTCATACGCCTTCTCCTGGTTGAGGAATACCAGGGTACCCGTCGCTTTGGACTGGCATACATTGGCGATGGAGTGTATGTTAGACTAGCTGGAGCGCCCTGGTGTAAAACCAAACTGGTTGGGTGATAGGGATTTTGAGGCTAGTGCTCCCAGTCTGGTGGCTAGAATTTTTGTGAGTAGTTTAGTGTCAGCATTAGAGAGTGCTATTGGGCGCCAGTTGCCAGGTCCAGTCTTTCGCCCTTTTTGAATAGGGTAATGACATAGGAGTCCTGGCCTTCTGGGAGGAGACAGGTCTCCATCAAGCACTGGTTCATTGCTAGGAGGAGGGGGCGATCTGTTTAAAGTATGTTTTGTAAAATTCATAGGGTATCCCAGCAGGGCCTGGGCATTTCCTACGTGGTGCACCGCAGACTATATTCCAGAGCTCCTCCTGCGTTATCAAGTTTAGAAGACTATATTCTGGTAGTGCCCTCTGTGTTCCAGTGGAGTGTAAAATTTCTATTTTTTGGGTGTTGGTTGGGGTGTCACAGTAAAGTTTGGTGTAATAGTGGTTAAAACCGCCTTGACCTCCGTTGGGTCAGTTACCACAGCTCCATCAGCTTTGTGGACCTGCGTGAACTGAGGCAGGTTGCCTTGGGAGTAGGATTGGTGGAAGAAAAACGCCGAGCAGGTTTCGCCTTCTCTTATGTTATTACCTTTCCACGATACTTTGATTCTGTGTTGGTGTTTGTGGATGAGGGCGTTGCGGCAGGCGGAAATTGCCGCCCATTTGTGCCCCCAGTTTGGGCTGTATCCAGTTTTTGGGGTGTTTAGTTCAAGATGGTTGAGTTCTGCTAGGGTGCATCTGATTGTGGTGGTATCCACAGTGTATTTGCATGAAGTGATATGGCAGTCTTGTTTATTAGTTCGGATTTGATTTTTCCCAAGATTTGATGGGATCCTATGTTAACAGGGTAGTGAATTTTGGGTTTGAAGCTTCATGCTCGACCTATTTGGAAACTTTGGGGAGTTTTATATTCTCTGGGTATAGCTTCCTCCAGGGCTTCATCCACGTTTGGGTCCTGGTTGGCGTGAACTGCACTGAAACTAGATGATGGTTGGAGAAATTTTTAATTTCTTTGTGGTGAAGTTAGTAATGAATGAGTGACAGGATTTTGGTGCAAGGATGTGGTCGATGTGGCTCATTGAGATGAGTGTACCCTCACGTATGTTGGGGCAAGTCATGTGAGGGAGTAGTGGAGCCCCAGGGGGGAGGGTGTCATAGTGACCAAGGGATGCCTTCATCGCGCAGAACTCAGAATGTCCCGGTGGGTATCCTCTGGGGTTGGGCCATCAGTCCATAGTGGGATCGTCCCAACAGTTGAATTCACCTAACATGATAGTGTCTGGCGGTAGGTTGAGCATTGGGATAGATTTGAGGAATTGTTTCCACTTGGACATGGTGCATGGTGAGTAGATACAGGCTATTGATAGTGTGGCCTCTTGGTTGGTGATCCTTGTGATTAGGATGTGGCTGTCAAAAGGCGATGAGGATTTGGGGATTTTTAATTTTATGTTATTATTATGGATGACCACCCTACAGTGGGAAGTCCATATTGACTGGGACGGTGAGATCCTGGCCGCCCAGGATCCCTCTTCCCCCTGTAGACAGTGGGTCTCTTGGATGGCCAAGATATCTACTGGGGGTTTATGCAGGAAGTCCAGTTTTTGGCTTGGGATGCTTGAGCCCTGACTCTTGCAATGTTTAGCATCCCTATTGACACTGAGGTGCCCGCGGCGCATCAGGAGAGGTTGGGCGGGCCTTCCAGCCCTAGTCCCCCGCTCATTGCCTTGGACTTGCTCCGTGTGATTGGGCCAGTCCACTCTGAGGCTTCCAGTTCCTTACCTTGAGATGCTTTCATGCGGATATTGTTAGAATTGGGGATTATATTAAGCTTTTCTGCACATGATTTCAGTTGATTTGAGTTGGTGCTCTGATTAGCTCCTGATGATTTGGGGTTTAATTTTGTGCTCTGGGCCCTGTTGGCGCATCCATAGTGTATTCATAATGTCCCAGTAGGTTTATTTTAATTGGGGTCATGTGATAATTCTGTCTGTTTGAGAAAACTTTCTGTATGGGTTGTCCAATCTGACTGTTTGGTTCATATCACATTCTCCATGGTTGCTCCGGCTTGGGAATTAGTTTCTGATTGGCTGGTTCAGCCAATTTCCTCTTTGTCCATCTGGATTTCGTCCAGGTCAATGGAAGAGGTTGCGAGAGATGTGGCCTTGGCTGCTGCCTGCTTGCGGGCCTTCAATACCTGTTTGCATATTTTGGGTGAGATTGGGTCAATGAGGACATAGTGTCCATCCTATCCCCAGAGGAAATCGTGGTTGGCATCAACCATTCTTCCAAAGGGCTCTTCATATTCATCCATGGCGTTGTCACAAAAGTCCAGGGCCATGATGCCCTCTTTCACAGGGCACACATGCTCTTTGTGCCCCAGTGCAGTGCAATGGTTGCAGATGGGGGTGTGCATTCTGGTGTGATGCGGAAAGGTTTTGACACTCCCTCATCTGGAAGGTGGAATACTGTGGTGCATAAGATTTTTGTTAAATTTATGGCCACGTCAGGGACTGGGTCAATTACAGTGATTATATTTCCTGTGCACAGGTTCAGCATCAGGTGGAAATGCTGTAGTTCAAGTTGACTTATCACTCCATAGCTTTGGAGGCTGAATCAGAGTTCATCTTCAATTAGCTTTCAGGGGAGGTTGGTGGGAAGTGAGTTGAAAGAGATGAACAAAGTATTTGCTTTATTCCATCTGGTGCGCGTGGTGCACACAATTTGTTTGCCCTCAGGGAGGGCTATTTTGACACAGACTTTTGCTGTGGTGTCTGCATCCTCTTTGGTCTCAAAACCCATATTGATGCAGCTGTGGTGGATGGTGTGGGTGGTAACATATACTGCATGGGGAAAGAGGGAGGCCTTTGCCTCACCTGCCTTCTCCCACAGATTATGGGGATCAACACCTAAGAAAAGTTGGAGCCCATGTTCCACTTTTGATAGGAGCTGCGCGTATTGTATCTCCATGTATTGGTTTTGTTTTGTTGTAAATTCCACAAACCTGGGCGGTGTTTGGGTTTGGGGTTTCTTGGAGTTGTTGGCTCCCGGTCCCCCTCCAGGGCGTTTTTTGCCTTTGGGTGCACCGTTTTGGCCATTTCCTGATATGACTTTCGCCCAGTTTTGTTTGGTTTTATTAAAATCGCTCATCTCACCTGTGTGATTATCAATATCTATCTGCTTGAATTGAATCTTGGTAACTGAAGCTACCATTATGGGAAAGAAAAGCTTTTTAACTTAGTTTCTTTAATAGATTAAAAGTGCTGTTTATTACACAAGCTTAATACACTATCTATAGCTTCAATCTTTCTAATATAATTTTAAAAGAATCTATAGATGTTAGAGATTTAATTTTTCAAGATATTGTGAAGTTTTCCTGAATATCTTTGCTTTATTTTTATGAAAACTTTATTTGATTCTCTGCTGCAACCTATAATTTTTTACAATGTAAAGGATTATTTTTTTAATTAAATTGTTTTATATGATCAAATAGAAACCCATTTTAGCAAACCCTTTCTATAGAATAGTAACTCATAAACCTTCTGTTCATATTATTAATTTATTAAAAACATTCAAGTCTCAATCAAGAAAGAGGCATTAACAATACGCTTACTAATTGTATTTTTACTTTCTCATGACATCTTAAACCCTGTGTTGATTTAAACATATGACGATTCTTTTACTAACTTTTTGTAAACTATAACATTACTAGACTTACTATATTGGATTGGCTATGATAGTATCTGAACCATATGTGGCAATTTATGCATAAATGATAGAGGTACTAAAGTTAACTTACAACATGGAGATTAAACTTTCTACAATTCAACTGACGTCCCATGAAAAATCTGTGACACCACATGCCACCAATATAGTGTACTCTAAAATCTAATTATTGAGGTTATCACAAAAGACGCACAACTTCATCACATTTTACCCCAAGTAAAAATGGAAAATAAGGTAACAATACACATTTAGCACATGGAAGCATTTTTGGGTAGTAATATAATTTAGGTACTATCTAGACCACTTCAACAATTGCTTTTAAAGCCACAAATTTAAGCATTGGGTAATTTTATAATCACTTGACTATCTACTAACCTCAAAAATATTCTAGTGTTGAATTTTAAGTTGAGACTCACAATCAGATTACTATTGTGATACTTGTTGGTAGCTCAAGGTCATCATTATCTATGTTTTTCTATACAATTGGATCTTGGGTCATGATAGCTGCTTCTATTTTTCACCTAAAGTCTAAGTAAAAATAAGTCCTAACCTAGGAAGAATTCATCAAAAAAGCCATAAGGCAAAAACAATGGTTACTAAGCTCAAATATCTGTTCCTGAATAAGGAATAAATATTCATAATCTAATAAGGTAAAACATAATTCTTTTTTTAGTACTAGATGGTCGGTAAAACATAATTCTTAATTAATTTAAATTGCCTATTATTGGCTTGCCTCAAATAGATATAAATTGATTTAAAATTATCAATTGATTTGACAAAGGCTTGCCAAATGTATAATAAGATCATTTATCAAACAAAAAAGCCTTTCAAGGCGAGCTAACAGACCAACCTAAATGCATTTTTTAACTGCAAAATTTGCTTAAAGTGATAGATTGCTCATCCAAACAGTTGTATCAGATAAAAGAGGGGAAAAAACCTAGAAGCTGTCTAGAATATAGTGATAAAAGTGTTCAATTTGATGTGAAAATCTTATGAATTACACCAAAAAATATGGGTACTGGAACAGAATTAAAAACAAATAATAAAATGGTCTATATTATATTGTCTAATAATTCCTAAATGTTAGTCTTAGAGACGTAAGTGTGGTATTTTTTAACATATATGATCAGCTTGCTGATATGAACTTGAGTTAGGGTTGTGGGAGAGCAGATTAGTGGTGAGATGGTACAGTGCTGATTGGCCAAAACCAGCACTCTGGATCCTTTCCATTAAGTGTAACTCATGACTCAGATGTGGTAGTGCAGTGATTGGTGCTTATAATGAGTGTGTAGAGATCAATCAATTTAAGTAATGGTAAGTGTATTTTATTTTATCCATGGTAAGCTGACCTAGGGATGGACATATCGATTGCTTAAAGAGCAAATTAAACATTACAAATTGAAATTCATGGGAGCATTTTTTTACAAACCAAATGGGAACACACCAACCAGGGGAGAAATGGCAATCCTCTAACAAACCATGGAGGAGGGGAGGGGGCCATGGGGTAGTTTGTACTTTAACTGAAACCTCATCTGACTATGACTATGGCAGCAAGAAAAGGTGTGGGACATCCGTGGAGTGAGGGGCTAGATGTGCAAAAATATGGTCGTCTGAGGCAAGTTGGGCTGTTCTGAGGGCTTTGAAATAATTAGTAAGTAATTCTCAGAAGTCATGTGTTTTTTGGTAGATATGACACCTTTGTGGCATTTTCAGGGGTAGTCTTACCTTTTCTAAAAGTAAAATTGGAGCAGGTATAAGAATCCCTTACAGCATCACCTGCTGCTTTGTGTACTTTTGAGATTTTAGTTTTGTCAATGTTGGTGAATTCCGGGGGAAAGCTAACCCTGGGTACACACTGTGCCATCATGGTAACAGATTGAAGGTTGGCATCCTAGAGTGGAATATCTTCAGGGGATGAAGCTGCTGCAACAGCAAAATGATGGTCACTAAGGAATGGTATGGCATTCATTTTTGGAATATACCACCTTAGGTTGGACTGAATATCAAAGTCAGAGTTTAAAGTTTGAATAAATCAATTTCATTGGGGAGTACAGAATAAGTTCATATGATTCATTAACCCCATTCAATAGTTCCCATAGATTTTTGGTTAATTTTAATGGGAGCATGGTCAAAAGTTTTTAGGTATGCTATCAGATTTCGCTTGGGTGGGTATAACCTTTCAGTCTGATCCTTAATGGCTAAGCAAATTTGGGTTGGTAAGGGTAGCTGGACTTTCAGGTGGGGCTGTTAACAGTTGTAGATTTAACTAGTGGAGAAGAATGTCCTGGTGTCAAATATTATATATGAGTTTAGCAATTATAAGCTGTTAATTTCTTGGCATCTGGGTCCGCCGTCACCAAGTTAGATTTTGCACAGGGTATAGCCACTGAGCAACCAAAATATATGATATGAGGATCGCTGATTCTTAAAAACTTGATAAAATATATATGTAGTATTGCACCTTATTTCTATCTTTATTTTAAATATCTCGCAGACCATTCTGCGCTCCCCTTTTCCTCATAAAAGACTATATCCTTTTAATCTTCCATTAGGCTCTTTATACCTTGATTCCCCAGCTGGATGCATCCTCAGCTTGGTATCTTCTATTCTTCTTCTTTTTTGGAGTTGCTCTCATTTGTATCAAATCTCGGCATGATTCCTCTCAATTCACCAAATGTTCTCATTTTGCTCAATTATAATTTGTATATCCCCCTTTCATATATCTTAAGACTCATCTCGATTCCACTTTGATCTGCTTATATGGGTAGTATATCATCCAGTCATATCAACTTCTTGACATTACCCCCACTTTAACTGGATGATAGGCTCTTACTGTTTGTATGTTCAAAGGAACTTCGCATGGACTTGGTTAATAATCTGACCCCCAGCAGGTTCCCTAATTGTGTAGACATCCATGCCAGTCTTCTAGATAATCTTAAATAGGCCAACCCAAATGTCAGAGAGCTTATTTTTTCATCCAAATCCATGCTGGTCATGGAATAAAACATAATCCTCTTCAGCGAACAATGGAAGTCTGCTCCGGCGCTTCTGGTCAGCTGCCTGGTCAAAGATTTTTCTTAGCCAAACTTGTGGAGTAGGCTTCAGTTTGCAACTTAATCAATGTATTTGTGAGTTGCCTCAGATATCGCTGAGGAGTCACACCATCAGTGTCCTCTACACACGAATATGGCAAGGCAGGCAGAGCCAGATGTTGACCATACAGCAGTTGAAAGGGACTCTTACCAGTGATAAAATGATAGCTGATATTATAAGCGAACACAGCAGTAGGTAGAAGAGCACTCCATTATGAGGGCTGATTAATTATCAATTTGTGGAGTATGTTTACTAGGGTTCCGTTGACTCGCTCCACCATCCCATCTGATTCTGGATGATAGGGGGTGGTCAAAACCCCACTAATCGCCATCAACTCGTTTAACTTTGGCAGGATATGCAAAGTAAAGTTAGTTCCGTTGTCCATCAGGATGAACTGCGGGCAGCCATGCCGCTGTATAACACACTCCATAATAAACTTGGCAGTGGTGACCGCGCCCAAGTCGCTAATAGCCCAAGCCTCCACCCATTGGGTCAAATGATCAATAACGACAATTATATACTTGGATTGATTGGCACTAGTCAGCAGAGGTCCCACTACATCAATGGAAACGGTGTGCCACGCGAACTGGGGCTTCACTAATTGATAGGTGGTCTTCTTATGGAAAGGTTTTTCAACTTGAAACTGATGGAAACAGCTAATAGTTTCCAGTATGTCATAATATATGCTTTCCCAGAAGTATTGGGGTCACAAAAACTCCAGCATCTTCTGCAAACCTCCATGGCCTACAGCCCAATGAGCATCCATAATTATCGATTGTCTACTCAAAGGCTTAGGAAAATTCAGCGTCAAGTCTCCAATCCGCCTGTATAATTCTCCCCCTCATACAAAGGTACCCTCCCTGAGTCCATCTAACACCTTGATCACTTGCGGCGGCTCAAACTGGTATTTGTTCACCATCATCTTTTCATACATTATATCAGCTAGATCCGCTGTGATAGTGACCATGGGCAATTGAGATAGACAATCCGCGTTTTGATGTTTTACCCCAGGTCAATGTAAAGTCTTGAAATTGTATGCTTGCAGCTTCAGAGCCCAACGTGTGATCCGTCCTTCTGGTTCACGCAGATTCTGTAGCCAGCACAAGGAAGCGTGATCTGTCACTAATTGAAAACTTACCCCATGCATATATACCTAAAATTGTTTGTAAGCGTAGATCACAGCTAAACACTCCCGCTCGGTTATGGTGTAGTTTTGTTCATGACAGTTCAAACTCCGACTACAGAAGGCGACAGGATGTTCCACACCGTCATCATCCTTCTGGGATAATACTTCCCCAATAGCAGCTAAGGATGCGTTCGTTTGTACTATGAATGGCTTATCAAAGTTGGGGTATTGCAAAATGGGTGCGCTTGCTAACGTGGTATGCAATAAATTGAAAGCGTTCTGGCATCATTCCATCCAATTTAAAGAAGCTTTTTCCTTTATAGATCAAAAAGCGGTGCCCTGATACAACTAAAATTGGGAATGAATTGTCAATAATACCCAACCATTCCCAGAAAAGCCTGAATGTCCCGCTTATTTTCTGGCTGAGTCATCTTGCCTATAGCTTCCACTTTAGCTGGCTGCAGTTTAAGCCCATTTGAATCCACAACAAAACCGAGGTAATACAATTGCTCTTTAAAGAAATGGCACTTTTGAGGCTTAAATCTGATATTAGTGGCAGCGAGGTGCTGAAACACTTGCTCCAAGTGGGCCAGATGCTCTGTGAACATCCGCGAAAACATATTGATGTCGTCAAAGTAAACTAAGATGCAAGACAGCTTTAAATCACCTAAAATTGTATCCATGGCATGCTGGAATGTAGCTGGAGCGTTACACAATTCTTGCGGCATGCGCGTTGGCTGGAACAACCCTTTTGAGGTGATGATCACACATTTATCCTGTTCCATTAGTGACAATTTATCTGCCAGTACCCCAAGATCAGATCCATGGCAGAAAAATAGATCACCCCACCCAATCGGTCTAATGCATCATCAATCCATGGAAGAGGGTAAAAATCCTTCTTCATGATGTTATTGAGTTTATGATAGTCAATAACCACCCAATTTGAGCCATCCTTTTTTACAATGAGCTCAGGCAACGCCCACGGACTGTTTGATGGCTCTATCATCCCTTGCTCGATAAGCTTATCCACTTCATCAGAGATAGCCTCTTCCGCTGCTCTAGAACGTCTAATAGGACGTGAATGAATGAAAGGTGATCCCCCATATCAATATGATGTACCACCCCTTGAGCGCACCCCAGGTCATGATCGTTATTTGCAAAAATATCCCAATACTTTTCAAATAATGCCATAGCCTTATCTTGCTGATCTGCCAATAGTCCTGTGAGTGCTTCCCGCGGAACTACAGACAGTATGCTGAATGAGGAGCAAGCTGGTAGTCTGAGATCTTCCCAGGAGCCAAAGTCATGAATAAGTCAAACTTCCCCAATTTGAACGAAGTGTAGGTAAGCCACCACTTGGTGCCGCCTAATCATTATTGTCTCCTTCTGTAGTTTTGCAAGCAGCACCTTCACCTCCCCATTCCCAGGAAACAATAACCCCGGAGCCACATGTGGTTTGAGCCGCAAGTGCTGATGAGGTGCCAGGGTTTCTCCATACAGCCTTTGGGGACTTCGATTTTGAGCACAGTCCCTATTATGCCCTGGTTTCCAGACGGTAAGCTTAAAGGGCGCGCTTCTCAAAGCGGGATTCCTTTATACTCATATATCTTGTTGGGGAGGAGCTTTGTTCGCTGACTCAGATGCTGGTAGTGAACAGGGATCACTCCGTCACTGTAGGCTAGATTGACCTGACTGGAGTGGACTGGATCCATTGGGATTCCACCAGAGAAAAATATACTGGAATCTGTTGGCCAACCATAGTAAAGGTTTCTTCCACCATATATATCACAACGCCAAATTTCCTCATGAAAGCTGCGCCAATTAACATATTGTAGTGGTTATTTGGCGAAACCACCGCCGGAGCAGACACCTGGACTGACCCAAATCATAGAGGCAATGCGCTATATGCTTCTTCTGACACAGTGCTATGCGTTCCTGCCATCCTGTATACTACTCAATGGTCCACATCCAGTTTCAACATAAGTTTAGCCACTAATTGGGTGGAGACTATGTTCACAGGCGCTCCCATGTCTATGATCGCGCGGATTTTTGTGTTTTATATGAATATGTCATAATAAGTACTGTGACAGTTGAGGTCTATCCTCAGCATCACATTGCCCTGATCTTTGGTAAGACAGGGCAGGCTGTGTCTGTATGTATGGAGGAGGAGGGGGCGTTGGTTTTGGCAAGGACGCCTAAGGGGCCAGAGCTTGGAGTAGGCCAAGGAGCAAGATGGGCGTCCAAGTCGGAACAAAACGGAAAATGAGTAAAATGGATAGTTTCGAGATTCAATTTGGATTCAAATTGAGAATGGAATGAAATGGGTGCTTGGGAGTTTCGCGGTTCGATTGGGATTTGAAATGGAACTGGCGCGGAACTGTTGAGGATCAGAACTGGCACAAAACCATTGAGTAAAGATTCCGCGATCCTGCTGTAAAGTTTACACCAAACATCATTCAAGCTGGCACCATAAGCTTATATTATATTTTATTTTAGCTTTTAACATGTGTATATAGGGAAGGAACTGGGAGCTGGAGGCTTCTCAGTTCTGTTTTCTATCAACTTGGCTAAATATTAAATAAAAGAACCTAAAATTCATATATTTATAATTTGGGTTTATTTTAAAGATATTGCCTAACTGCAGCCATGTTTGGCTTAAATCAACAAGAATTGGACTTTGAGAGTGAGCTTGGGAGGACTATTGCCTCCCTCTATACCTTGTCTTGGAGTCAAGGCATGTTGCTGGGGTTGAGTATACTTGCAACTGTCTTCCAGGGGGTGCTTGTCCAATCTTGTAGCGTGCGCACCAGGAGAGTAGTATCAGGAGTCCTGTCAGCCCTATGGTCTTTAACATGGATCATGTTGCCCAACTCATTCGTGGCTCATTGGAAGGAGCCAGTGCGTTACAAGTACATTCCAAGTAAGAAAAATCATCAGTGTTTATTACTTGTACGTTCAAGGGCTTTGTGTTACTTAAAAAGGAAGAAATACCCTTGCTGACCTGAGGATACTCACTAGCGATTTTTTACACCAGAATAGCTATGTTAACCCCTACTAAAGGAGCGACTTTTAGTGAAGAATCCGCGTTGCTGGTGCCAGTCTGTTCCAGTATCTGCCACACATATGGTTTCTGCACATCTTGGCAGGACTTAGCCCAATTGGGTGAACTCTTACTCTTGGAAGCAGAAGCAGGGGTATCCAATGAAAGCTGCTGGTATAACAAATCATCCAATTGAGGGTCGATTTCTACTTGTAAAGTTGTTTGGCAGGTATTAGGGACAAGTGAATTGAGCTTAGCGGAGGTAGAGCGTCCTGTCTCTACTCCACTCAAGCTTTTCCCTGCTCGGTTATTATAGTTGGCATTGTGTACACTTGTATTTTGATAGGGCAATTGGCTGCATAATGCCCTCTTTGTCCGCGCTGAAAGCAAATGTCTAAAAAGGTGCACATATATAATTTGGGCTGGAAGGACCAGGTCAAGAATTGCCAGTAAGGTTCCATGGTCGCGGTCAAACTGGTGAAGCGTACATGGAATGGGAAGGGTCTACTGACTCATATGAGGGACGATTACATTCCAGCAGCTGATAACTCAGTCGCTGCGCCCAATATTCAGAAGAGGATGGAGCAGGGGCAATGGAGGGTTTACGGGCTACATTGGGGGTGCCAGTGTGGCAGAGAGTCAACATAAGGCATTCACGATTTGAATGAGGCCAATATCCCCATCCAACACATGGGACATAGCATTAAATAGTTCCCAATATGGTTTGACCGCCGCCGTCATCACTATACCTACATCCTCAGTGGTTAAAATATTAGCCCCAAGTAGAACGTGAGCTTCCACCAAAAACCGCTTGGCAAATTCCAACAAGGTCTCATTTTGGTTAAACTGTATAGTCATAAATTTGGCTTTCCGTTGAGACATCTTGTTAGCGCCTCTAAACATCCAGATAATGATCGCTTTTAATTGTGCGTAAGACACTGAGCTATTTGGAAGATAGCAGGTCACTTGGTCAGCACTTTCCACATCTAAAGTGGACAGTAACAACTTCGCTTTTTGTTGATAGGCAGCCCCTTCCACAGCAAATTCGAAATGTTTAAAATAACCATGTAGGTTTCCATTATGACTGAAAGGGGGTAACTTTTCAATCCAAACGAATTCACTCAGCTCTCAGGTTCTGCTGCAAGGGACAGGCGAATTGGTTTCAGGGAGACTAAGGGAACCATTATTTGGTGTGTTATCATGCCACCAGATGGATGAGCTTGAATTTGTCGAAGCAGAATCAGAAGTGTCATCATGTGGGGGGTCCATTGTACTGCCCGATGGATACTCATTTTCTGATCCATAACATTCTTCCCCAGAGTCGCCACTAACTGCCCCATTTCCCCCAGCTCCAGTACACCTCGTGAACTGTTTGAAAATCAGCTGTTCCGTTTTAACTGAAGCACATCTACACCATCCATCCTGCCATTCTTGTTGCAGCATGTCATATTGCTGTTGCAATTCCTGGCAGAATTCCTTTTCCTCATTCAGTGTTTGCTCCATAGTTTGTAATCGTGAAAGAACATCCTCTATTATATACTTCAGGCGGTTTTGCTGTTGACTTGTATTTTCCGCTTGCTGGTTGGTGTTGTTTATTTGGTTGACAAGGGAGGATTGTTCCCATACTGATTCCTCATTGGCCCATTGAAAGGTATCAATGCAGTCTTGCATGTCCGCATACTCACTTGTCTCACCAATAGGAAGAGGGGAGGCTCATTGGCGTTCCACCTGACTAATGACTTCCAGTCATGTAACTCAACTAATGAGTTGAAGATACTTGGTAGACGTTGACTGAAGAATAAGCGCGTTATCAGATGTTCGCTGGGTATCCCATTTGATACAGAGTTGATCTATTCTGTTGATAGAGAGCCAACTTGGGCCGCCAATTGAAGTTCCATCAGGGTCATTCTTTCCTTGAGCTGAGCAACCATGGCTTCAAGAGCTTCTGCCCATTCAGCTAGCTCCATCATACAGTGTTTGGTATTATCCCCAAGGTTGTCACGTCCTGAATCCACTCTGCTGATAGGCCATGCTGTTCCAGTAGTTCTCTTATTACTTGAGGTAATTCTGAGTTTAACAGTGGTACTAGAAGGTCCAATTGACAGCAAACATCCCTGACATGATGATCCATCTATGCCAGTTCCCCTTGTATTTCCAAGAATGAACAATCAAGGCAGTCAAGCAGGAGGCGATTATCATGCTGTTGTGCTTGGGCAAACCACAATACATCTCCAATTTTGATGTTATGGTGAGCCAGGACATGTAGTAGCTGACAAATCGAAGGTTGCACATAAGTGACTAAGTATTCCTCAATTCTGTGAGTACTGAGGCGGCGAGTTAACCCCATAGTAGTGGCATCCAAATAAGACATGTACAGCGCATTTTGATTCTCTTGATCGCGTTGGTTATAAAACAGACTTATGGCATTTCTCTTACTCTCGTCCTTGTATAGGCGATACCCACACAACAACCATTCCATAATAATTCTTAGTTGTTGTGGAGTCACATTCGTGGAGCATCCATGTTGGTTAGTTGTCAGCTCCAGGCAATTCTCAAATTGCACAGTGAACATAATTTCATCATCCCCTGGTTTGGTAACAGTAAATAATGTTGGTTCTGAGTTAGGTGTCTCCCAGGCTTCTTCAACATAACATGCTCAGAACCCAATCAGGTTAGGTCAGAACAAATGAGGATTTGTCATTGTGTTTTCCCCACTATAGTTGCTAAGTGGCCCCCTGTATGAGCACCACTGTTAATTTCTTGGCGTCTGGATCCGCTGTCACCAAGTTGGATTTTGCACAGGGTATAGCCACTGAGCAACCCAATCAAAATATATGAGGATCGCTGATTCTTAAAAACTTGATAAAATATATATGTAGTATTGCACCTTATTTCTATCTTTATTTTAAATATCTCGCAGACCATTCTGCGCTCCCCTTTTCCTCATAAAAGACTATATCCTTTTAATCTTCCATCAGGCTCTTTATACCTCAATTCCCCAGCCAGATGCATCCTCATCTTGGTATCTTCTATTCTTCTTCCTTTTTCAAGTTGCTTTCATTCATATTAAATCTTGGCGTGATTCCTCTCAATTCACCGAATGTTCTCATTTTGCTTGATTATAATTCATGTATCCCCTTTTTGTAAATCTTGAGACTCATCTTGATTCCCCTTCGATCCACTGATATGGGTAGTGTATCATCCAGTCATATCACTTCTCGACTTAAGCCTTAATATCAGCGGAATATTTTTAGATCATGCTAATAAAACTACATATACCTCATGTTGGAATAGCTTGGATTGAGTTGCAAATTTTACGTTTAACCCTCTGTGGAATAGGCGAACTGACTTGATAGTTTGCCAAAGCTTTAGCTTAAATTTTAGTGATACCTCCCAAAAAATAACCCCCTTTTAAAGGCATGAAGTGGAATAAACTTTTTGATCTATTTCTCACGGTAGCTCTTAAGTTTACTGCACAGGTTCTTATGCGCTGTGATATAAGTAGATGATATATTTGATTTAATTAATTGGGTTAGTGCTAGTATGAAGACTAATACCATACTTGAATCTTCATAGCCAATATGGAGTACTGTCTCTAACGCACTCTTCAAATCCTTGTAGGTTTTGATAAACTGGAGGAACCCTTTCCTCTAACGCTTCCTTATGATATTTGATATTGGAACTTAACTTAATTTTAGGGTTCAGAGGTCCCCGATTGCTCTCTTGACGCAGGAGCTCATGGAGATAGAATAGCAATAAAATAGCGTAAAGATCTTTTATTCTTCCAAACTCTTATTTTGATAGCTAAAATTACAAAAAAAAATATAAAAACAGGCTAAATATTAAAAGTATTTGTTTCTGAACCTTACCTTGACTAATCTTTATTGAAAATACTAGGGGTTTTTATAGGGCTAAAGGCGCACAGCTTTTCAGTTGGCTCATTGGAGATTAATTGATTATTCTTCACAGATTTAACCCTTGAGATTAATTTCCAGACATAGCAGGTTCCTTCGCCATTAGTTAATGCCCATTAGGATAACCTTACAGTTTAGCAGCCATCTATTAGTGTCAGGAACCAGACACTAATTCTATAGGGGCTGCATTGCCTGATTACACCTAGAAAACTACCAAGTGTTAAAACGCTTTTGTAGTTTATAAAAAAAGACCATAATAATTCAGCGCCTATACCTGAATGATTGACCATATCAATATGGCTATCAGCTATCAAGTCCTCATTGAATACTTATTTAACACTGTCAGGGATGACCACCAACATAACATTAAGCAAAATCAATCATTGGATTGAATCCTTTGGTTAATCATGAGTAATGATTTAGTTGGCAATCATTGCTAAACAATAAATTGTTATTAGAAAACTTCATAATTCTCAATCTGTAATCAAGGTACATAATATGGTCAATCAAAGTGTCAACATGTCCCCGATTGACCAGAGTATCCAGCAGAAGATAGAAACTTTAAGGATGGACACTGCCTCAGGCCGTGGTCATTTTTGACATCATACTTTTATGAATTCAGCAGCAATCAGCTCTTTCTGCACTCAATGCTCTCATGCCATGCTCAGCATAGTGGCTCCTCTTCCCTGGTTTTTAACACTGCTGCTTCTCTTGAGCACAGTTCCCACAGCATCATGCCACGCCAGAACTTTTTTCAGGCATCATTGCTATTAATATGAACTGGTCAACCTGTATTCCCCCAGGCTGGGTTCTACTTTTTACTAGAGCGGATTCTTTTTCTTAGGGAATCTCATGGTGGACCCAGTTTCAATCTGTCCTAATTATGTCATACATTTCTTAGGTCTTCTACAGTGGATCTAGTTTCAGCTCATCCTGATCCTGCCATCAACCTTTTTAAGCGCCTCAGGGCACCATAGCAGATCCTGTTTTTAACCCAAGCTGACCCTGATGACAACAGAAGGGTATACCACCAATTGATTCTGATCATGACAAAACAAAATCGATTTTTATTATATTTTTTTATTTTTCATTTTTATGTTTTATATATGTTTAATTATATTATAATTTAAATATATTCTTTGCAATGGGACTTAACCTATCAGTAGATTCAGAGGTCATCTTTTCCAGCTATACTACTCTGGTTCATAGGTTTAATTTGTGAATTTAACAGGTTTTTGGTTCAAAGGTCTCTTTTTAAGACTTAACCAGTAATTATGAGTTATCCTATTATAGGTTTAATGGTCCACAAAAACATTGCAATTTTTTAATGATGGTTTCTTATTAAATATATATTTCCCATAGAACTTTTTCTATATCTTTTCTCTTTGTTTTTTTAATAATTTTTTCTTTGTGTTTTTATATATTTCATACTTTGTTTTTGGCATTGGTCACTGCCCCTGATGTTTGGATTAACTCTGCTGAAAGATTTAGAAAAGACCCCTAATTGCAAGGATTGATCTGGTAACATTATCTTCTAACTTCAACTTGAGTTGGTTAGTTTCTTCCTTAGCATTTTTTGCAATTTTCATAAATTGATTATTATAAGGTTGAGCGACTTCCTCCACTACCTCTTGATCAATTTTCTTCAATTTCAACCTAGCTCTTATTATAGCATTTAAAATTGGTCTTTTGAATCTTTTGGGTTTATCCCAAAAAAATTTAACATATCTTTATCTAAGCAGATTTCTAACAGAACAGGTTCCCTTGAAGTGCTAGATTGTTCTACATCTAGACTTCAAGGGCTTTTCCAAATCTTGAGTATTTTCATCCTCCTTTTGAGACAATACAAGATACGCATTTCTTCTAAGATCCTCCACAAACTTTAGGCGTCAAGATGTGCATTGCTATACTTTTCCAAGTGTGGTATCTTATTTATATGTCCAATTTTGTACATCAGGTTTTTTCACTGTCAAAGCTTGATTCCGTCAATTATCATATTCCTTCTTAGCATCACCTTCAAATCCCGCCATACTTTGATCCTCATTGGCTGATATTCCCTCCTTCAAAACAGCGACAGTGGCTTGTGTCATTGAGTTTAACAAATTTTTCCTATATCTGATGTGTCAAGGAAAGACTTGGCTTCCATTGGGGGTACTCCAATACCCATGATAGGATCCAAAGTCCAAAAGGCATTGCCAATCTGATGATACGCAAATAAGAACCATGCAGAGATAAATGTGAAAAGTATTGATTAATAAACATCATTCCCACTCCCAACCGCTAAGCTTAAATCTGGCAGTTACCTTGACCACGCTTTGAATATTGAAACCAAACTGCTTTTGTTAGTGGGAGGGGACTGTTCCGCCCATCTGAGATTTGCATTTAGTCAACTCCCAACTCATTTGGACATGCGCTTGATGTCATGGGTTGACAATTGTATTGTAGGGTTCAATTCTAACTTTCACTTTTGTAATGCCCTCTGAATTGAAATATCCATTTTATCTGTTATCAGGGGTGTATTGAATTAGATGATAGATCAATCCGCCCTTCTTAATTTGCATTCAGGACATACTCCTTAATTGTATGAACATGCACTTGGTTCTGAGGGGAGAAGATTGTTTCATTGGTTTATCCCAGCAGTACCCCTAAGTAGTGACCATTGAATTAGCATCTTCATTTTATCTATAAGCATGATATTAAATTGAGTGATTGATTGTCAAACTCATTTTGATACTCTGGATATTTGTTTTCATGAGCAGGAGCGTCATGTGAAACTTTTAGGAGATGACTCCTGAAGGTTTCCATGCCAATAGATGCAAGAGCTGATGTAGCTAACATGACGGCAAAGATCAATTACTGATATAAATGAATGCAGGCCCTTCTTTGGTTGAGGCGGTTCCTTTGGGACAGCCATAATAGTTGAAAAATATAAAAATAAAAAAATAATTTTGGCGAAATTAAAGGTTTATAAAAGATATGATGAAATAACACAGCACTCTACCATCAGCAGAACACTGGGTTTTATAGTTATCATGAACTGAGAGGTGAGGAACTTTGGACTATTTCTTACAACAGAACGCGCAAATTTTCTCCAAAACTCTGGGACTTTTGCATCACAACTCAGCTTGCACATTGCAGGTGCCTTGTCACGAGAGTGTCTGTAACTCTAATTTCCAGAGAGATGGTGAAGTATGAACAACCACACCACCAAGGAATTAGCCATTAGCAAAGTTGGAAATAGGGCATCACGAAGGGTGCCAGAGCACAAGGGACCTAAGGTGAGGGTGTACAACACAGTGTATAATAGTAAAAAACCAAGAAACAACTGAACCTAGCTGGACCCCAAAGGGGAATCTATAACCAAGTGGAGTTTGGTGCTAGGGTGCTGGGTCCTTTGATATAGAGGGGACCAGGGAGGACAAAGGTGCACCAAATACTGTAGTTAATTTATACAAAATAAAGAGATCAACGTGTGGAGACTCCATGAAGTGGTCTGCGCACAGGTTTGCCCAAGAAACCAAATTTAAAAAATAACCTTAATGGGAAATTCTCTTTAAGAAGTTGACTAACCTGGAAATTTGGTCTTGTGAACCATACTTTAACAGTGGGAGGCGAGTTTTCAATTGGTAGAAATTGTGCCAAACCTAAGAGTACCAATAGGCGCACACTGCCTTTGGCCAGGGTACTGTAGCACAATATTGACCAAACTTGAGTTATTGATTGCAATATTGCCGTCCTAATTTAGCAATATTGAAGATCAAATGGATTTTAAAACCACATTCACTGAGCAACCAAATTGAACTATCATTATCTGTGATATAGCTGGTGCATTTTAACTCACTTTTTGCAGTGCAGGACTGAGCATCACGCACATCCAAGGACCAACCAGGGAACATTTCGCCTGCACCCAGTGTTGGTCCAAGGTATGTTTTAGGTCAGGAATGCCTTGCAATTTGACCTTTTTGGCCTCCTGACGATCAGCCTTATCCTTACAGTTGGTTCCCTCAATCATGACATTAAGCTATTACATGCCTCGCTTTGCAGTTCCTGCTGCCAATTTTTTTCTTCCGTCAGGGTTCTAGAATCCTTGAATATCTCTCAATTTTTAATAAAATTTTCCTTATCCTAATAGGGGCCTTTGCTGAATTAATTTTAGTGCTGGCGCTCCTATTGGACTTTGGTCTAGATCCACCCAATTGTGGCCAGATTTCTTCACATATTTTCCCAAATTTGTGACAGACTTCAGCTGAATCAACCTTTGTGGCAAATTATTACCTTTCTCTCTTCAATTTATTGTAAAAATCGAGAAAAAAGACCTCAGTGGAACCCCAACTCTCGTTAAGGGTGTGCCTTAAATCCATTTTTTCAATGGAAGGGCTCAATATTGTCCCCCCTTTTTTCTGAAGGGGGTGTATCAACCGATCTTATTTTATGGGTGAAGCAGGAATCCTTACAACATTCTTGTTGATAGTATCCAAATCCAACCACAACTTCTAAAGTTCCGCCTTGATTGACATTGCTAATACCTTCTTCTGAGAATATGGCCTGAAAACTCAACTGCCCCTGTAGTGAGCATTAATTTAAACTTTTTGAGCTACTGCTCACTATATCTCTTGAGTTTACTTCACAGGTTATTATGTGCGCTGTAATATAAATTAGAAGATATAGCTGATTATTAAATTAGATTGGTGCTAGTATGAATACTAACACCCTAGGTGAATCTGCACAGCCAATATGGAGTACTTTCTCCGATGCACTCTTCTATTCCCTGAATATATTGATAAACTGAGGGAATTCCTCCCTATATAGCTTCCTTCTGATGTAACTGATATTATAAATTAGCCTAAGTTTAGATTCCGAGTTTCCCAGTAACTCTCTTGATGCAGGAGCCCACAGAAATCAGAACAGTAATAAAAAGGCAAAAGGATCTTTGTTCCTTCCTAACTATACTCTCAAGAGTAAAAATTACACAACTGTAAAAGCAGAATATGTACTTAAATATCTGGTTTTGAACCTTATCTTGACCTAATCTTCATAAAAAATACTAGGGGTTTTATAAAGCAAAAGGCGCACAAATTTTCAGCTAGCTCCTTGGAGATAAATTAATTATCCACAGCTCTAACCCTTGAGATTAACTTCTGAGCATAGTGGGGTCCATCGTCTTAGTTTATCCCCAGTAGGGTAACCTTAGCAGTTTCAAGCCATCTATTAGTGTCAGAATTAGACACCATTTCTATAAGACGCGTTGCCTAATTACATCTACAAATCACCAAGCGTTAAAACGCTTTAGGTAGCTTTATAAGAACGACCCTAATCATTCAGTTCCTCTGCTTGAACGACCTAAAATAATAATCTGATTAATAACTATCAAGCCTTAATTGTATTACTTATTTAACTTTGCTGGGGATAATCCCTTATACCATTAAGTTTAACCAATTATCAGATTAAATGTTTCGGCTAATAATGAGTAATGATATAGTCAGCAACCATTGCCAAACAATAGATTGTAATTAACAATCTTTGTAATGCTTAATCTGTAAGCTGATGCATAATTTGGGCACTCAAAATTCCAATAAGGGGTTTTGGAGGATGAAAATACTTTACCCACCAATCAGAAACTAGAAATCAAGTAATTGGGTGAAAAAAGATATTTTAAGATGGCTTTTTGGTATAAGTATGTTCAGTCATTACCGCATGGATTCATCATCTCTGTTGTCAACCTTATACTAAAAATTAAGCTCTATCAAGGTGAAAAGCTTTTTGAGAGTTCCTATATGTCAAATTGTCATTTAGCTAGAACATGCTACCCTCTGCCTATTCAAAATTCTCTCGCTCCTTTTGTTTTTAGCCTTCAAGTACATTACTACTGGGAGGCGTTATCTTAGTAAGGATCGCTTGTCTACCCCAAAGTTTAAAGTATTTAATTAGTTTCTTTTTAGGTCTACTGTCTACCTCAAAATCTTAAACAGCTGTTGAGAGTTTAATTCTCCTACCTCTGCTATATTGTTGAGACCTGCAAGCAGCATAATTTTAGGATCTAACAAGTGGTGCACACTACAGGGGCCTTTAAACCACAATCTATCCAATAAAAACAAGATGAATGACGTTCATCTGGATAACCCTCCTAACATCAACGTTGAAGATGAACCAAGGGTTGCCGCTTTATAACAGCAACTGTCTAAAGCTTTGTTACGCCTTGAAAAGCTCAAACGACATCTCTCTCAAATTTATTAAGAGGCTGCTCCTGCTGTTCATGCCTTTATGGTAATAACTTCATCCCCTTTATACTCAATATTAAAGACAAGTTTACACTTAGGTGAGGGTATATTTGCCTCATTTCTATACATCTATGAATTTGACATGTAAGGGATGAATAATCGCCAGAATTTAAGCACACCCTTCCTTGCCTAAGTTGCATGGCCCAAGAAGTAATGGTTTCTCATATGGACACCAGTACCTGGGCAGAAGTTAAGGAAGCAATTATAGATTAATTCAGATAAAAGCAGAGTTTTAGTAGAAAAAAACAGGCCTTTGTGTGCCTTAGTATGCAAAAGGGACAATTGGTACCACCTTTTTTGATCAGTTCTACTTTAAATCTAGACAATGTTAGTTTCAAAGATGTTAACTCTTGATGAAGCCGTTGCTGCCATTATGACTGGATTGGCTTCCCACCCTTCCTTGGCGATGCACATTGCTTCAGTAAAACGCTCTTTTAGGAACGTTTACAAGATCAAGGAATCTCTGCTAGAGGTGCAAATTTTTATAATCTTGAGACTACCTAAGGAGTTGTGTTGAAACCCTGAGCCTTGACCATCAAGTATTATAAGCTGAAGCTAACAGAGCGCCCCAAGGGCATCTACTGCAACAAGAAAGGGAAGTTTGACAAAGTGTGTCATAGAAGAAAGCTGACAAACCTAACATGCCTGAATCTGACCTCTATTCTATCGCTCATCTAACTTGTTTAAAAACCCCTTATATGAAGAATATGAAGGGAGTTATAGAGACGTTGAATATTATGTCCTAGGAGCACCAGTTGAAGTAGAGATACCTGATTTGTTAAACCCTGAAGGATTAAATAAAGCTATGATACCTGATAAACTATCTTATCAAGGTTCTGAAGTGTCCTGAGGTTACTAATACCGCTAGTGATGCAGACCAGTTCATTGCCTTGTTGATTGACCTAGCTAGCACTTTCATAATTTGCAATCCAATAAAGATAGAATCTTGAGAAAAGATAAAAAAACTTTCCTCCACTTTTCAGTTTAGTAGGAGTTAGCTCTCCCCCTAACTTTGATGGAACTATAACCAAGGTAGAGGTTTTCATCCAAAGGTACATGTTATGGCCATCCTTAAACATGTTCCCCAATCAATGTTATCTCCTCTAAACTTATCAAGAAGATTAAGTTGGCGCCCATCTTATAATACTGCCAAGATTATGGAACTTCCAGTCCCAACAGTACTCAGGCTATTGGTACATACGCCTCATTACCCATCAGAATTAGGAAACATATCCTGTCAGTACCTGCTATGGCCTTGGAGAACTTTAGTTACGTTATGCTTATTGGCACTCAATTTATTCTTAAGTACGACAGAATCATCAATATGAAAAAGAGTTATCTCTCAAAGCTCTATTATGTGGCTCCTCTTGTTTAAACAATAAAAAACCTAGTAAGAATTAATAACCTTTCCTGGATAAGTGCCCTTCCACTGCATTGTCATTACATTATGCAACTTCCAGGTGAAATAAAAAGAAGTTGCCTGATTTGGTTTATGGGTTGGAAGGCATTCCTTTTTATGCCTTGTAAGAGATAGTAATCAAGTCATTAAATAACGAGTGATTGACACCAAGAAAACATTACAAATCCCCTGAAACTGCTTATTACACATAACAAGCATCAATGGAGTAGTCCCTTGAAACCTTTATTATTGCCTGTTATAAAAAAACTGCCTACCAGAGACCTCTTAATATCTATTAGGAATCTTATCTAAAAAGGACAACATTGTGAAAAAGCATAAGGAGATATGAAAAGGCCTGTTGATCTTAATTGAGGATGATGAGGAAATTTTATTTCATCAGTCTATGTTATATATGGGCTTACCTACCAATAAATTGTTATGTACTTTTCCCAGTGGTCATATTTCAGATAACTACCCCAGATGAGTTTGAAGAAATTTGCTTTTTATTAGATGTCTACAGTGATATATTCTCTAAATCTGATACTTACTATGGGAACATGAAGGATTTGAGCCACAAAATTGATTTTGGTGATACCAGTCCTATCTAATCTAAGCCTTGACATAAATCAAAGTTTGAAAGTGACAAAGGAGTACAGAGCTCAAACAGCTAATAGACACTGGATTATTAATACCTTTCAAAAGCCCTTGGGAATCTCCTCTCTTGTTAGTTAAAGTGAAATTGAAATCATTGTATAGTTATGGACTACTAAAAATTGAATAACCTTACATAAAAGTTAGCTATTATATCCCCTTTATTAGTGATGCTCTCACACAACTCTCTAGCTTCAAATTCTTCTCCGCTATGGACTTAGACAGTGGATACTGGCAAATGAACATTTCCCCGCATATTCAGTAAAAATGTGCTTCATTTGCAGTGAAGGCCTACTTCAGCCCACTTGACTACCTCAAGGTTTGTGCAATGCTCCCACATCATTCCAATGAGCCATGGATCATATCTTACAGGATCTTAAGCTAAGTTGTGTTATAGTCTATCGTGATGACATCACAGTATTTTTCTAAAACTTTTAACAAGCATCTTACTCATCAAAAAGAAGTTTTCAACTTCTTTGTGAGTTAAACGTTAAGTTGAAACCATTAAAATGTACCTTTTTCCAAAAAAGGATTTACTTTCCTGAAACATGATATTTTGCAGAAAGGATTCAATCCTTACAAGTTAATTTCAAGCAATATTAAAAATGCCTCCGCCTCAAACCTCCAAGATATCCAGGTGTTTTTGGGTATGATGGGATATTACCATCAATTTATCCCAAAATTCCCCCGCTCAGGGAGCTTCTCATATAACAATATGTTAAGAAAACTCATTTCCATTGGGGTACTGAACAAAAGGCTGCGTTTGAACGTTAGATAAATGGCTACAATTAAGTCCTATCCTATGTCACTCAGAAATAATAAACTTTTCCTTTTGTTTACTAATGCCTCCAATTGTGCCGTTGGATTCATTTTGGCTCAATTGGATGAAGACTGTGAGGATCATCCGGTTTCATATTTCAGCAAGATGCTTTCAAAAGCTGAATTCAGCTATAGCATCACATAAAAGGAGTGCCTTGCTGTCCTACTTGCAGTAAAACATTACCGCCCTTATTTAATTGAAACTACCTTTACTTTGATACTGATCATGCCTCCTTAAAAAGATTACAAAATATGAAGGATCTTATCAGATGATTGGCTCGTTGGACCTTGAAGCTCCAATAATATGATATGAAGCTCATACACTGAGATGGAATATGACATATCAATGTTATTGAATTAATTCATTTACCTGTCCTTCACTTATATAATAGTGAAATGAAGAGATTACATGACCTCATAATGACCCCTGATGCTTGGGCAATAAGGATGAACCTGAGAAAATGCTAACGTGACACTCCCACAACACCAAAGTGGAAATTGGGAAGTTATATAAAAAGATAGGGGATATTTATTGTTCTATCTTTGACCTTTAAAATGATTACATGCTACCAAGGAGGCCCACTCTACCCTTGGAAATGACAGAGTGCAGAAAACCTTTGAGTTTATTAGAGATTGGTGCTATTGGGAGTGATATGGTATCCATTATCAAAGTCCTGGATGGCTGCCTAACCTTAAAAAGGAATCCAGTTTTTAAGACCAAATATCAATATTAACCTACTGCCCCTCAACAATCAATCCATATGATAAGCTTATATGTGGTAGGTCCCCTACCCCAAACTATCAGTGGGAATTGATAGTATAAGTAGGAATTAATAACTTTACAATATTTATTGAAGCTGTGGCTCTCTCAGTATAAATTTCTAAAGCTACTGCAACTTTCCTACATTAGTATATTTCACTCGCCCTGGTTGCCCCAGGTTCTAATCTTTGACAATGGAAAAATTTTTACCTCCAGAGTAGTCAAAATCCTGGCTACCTTCAAGGGATCACAACTCTTTTTGCCCCCTATTTCCAATCTATGAATGATACATAGAAGAATAAAATGGAATTTGGTCTCAATATTATGATAAAAGGCCGCTTCAGACCCTTTACACTGGGATCAAATCCTGCCTAGTGCGCTTATGGCATATCATATTAGTTATCATCAAATCCTTAAATTGTCTCCGATTTTCATCTTATATGGTCAAGAAATTTAGGGTACCCACCCTCTTAGTTACAATGTTTTCTTTTCTAGGACTGACAATCCTAAAAAGCCATGAGGAGGTTAGCCCAACACATCATTCATCTACAAGCTGATGCCATTACTAATCTAGTAAAAAATTGCCATTAAAGAGAGCCAAGAAGCTAATGAGCTTAGACCAAATCTACCTTCTTTCCAAGTATCAGACTTGGTTTTATACTACGACAACCACATCACTCCCAGAAGTGACAAACTTAGGTCCATCTGGAAAGGACCGTTCATCATCACTTATAAGAGGAGCGATGAATATTATCGGATTTTTTGACTCTAAAATCACTATAAAAAGAGTACTTGACTATTTTTACACCCTATTCTTATACTGATATTCTTGAAGGGATAATGTAGGACAGTTGGAGGCTTGACTAATGGGAAAGAATACCTTTTTATTAAATAGTTTAAAAATTTAGCAATTCTAGTGGTGACTTTTAGCGGAATAGTTCAGATCATGCTAATAATTTTATCTCTAACACTTGGAGGAATAGCTTGGATCAAGTTAATAATTTTATGTTTACCTCTCTGTATAATAGACAAACTGACTTGGAAGTTCACCAATGCACTAGCTTAAATTTAGTGCTGCCTCCTAAGAGAAAACAACCCTCTTTTATAGACCTGAAGGAGTTCTGGAGGATGAAAATCTTTTAAACACCAATTAAGAACTAGGCAATCCTTTAATTGGCAGAAATGAAATTTTTTTAAGATGGCTAATTGGATGAAGTATTTTAGGCTGTTACCACAAGGAACTGTCATCCCAGCTGTCAACCAAACACTTAAAATTAAGCTCTATCAATATAAAAGGTTTTCAAAAGTTCTTATAGGTTGAATCCTCAATTAGCTAAATTGAGCTACCCTCTGCCTATTTTTAATTCTCTCGCTCCTCTCTTTTTTAGCCTCTGAGTACCTTAAATACTAAGGACGTTTTCTTAATAAGGATCACTTGTCTATAAATTTTTAAATAATTTAAATTAAAGCTAATTGTGGTCTACATTCTGCCCCAAAATCCTAAAACAGCTGTCAAGTGTTCTAATACTCCTAAATCTGTGATATTGTTGGATCATGTTACTAAGCATCTAAAAGCAACATATTACCAGAATTCCAACAGAGGACATTAGCTTTGCTCTGGACCATTGATTGAGTGGGTTGGGTTGGAGGGGCAGCAAAATGCTTCATCCAGAAGCAGTCACCACAGCCTTACAGGAGGGAATGGAGTTGGTGTCATCAGTACGGGCAGGTTTTCTTGTTATGGCCTAAGGAAAAACAGATGGGACAAACGTATTGACTGTTGTCAACACTAGCTAAAAGTAAAGATCAAGTGCTTCAGCCAGGTGAGATCATGGGGGAATCTTCTGGGATATATGTGGGTGGTGGAGGCTGATGGTAACAGTGGCGCAAGGGGCAGCAAGGTGCTCTGCACTGGTAGGTACAGTGAAGTGGAGAATAGGGTTGGTGCCATAGGCCAAAAGCCCTGTCATCAGTGCGTTATAAAGAATCTGTACAGGGAGATGCAAAGTGTGGTTTGCAAAAAAGATCACCATTGTAGTATCTATAGGGAGTTGTGTACAAGTTGTATGTATGGGAGTATTTTTAAATATTAATGAGCTAGCTGCAGCCACAGCTTCATCCTCTTCAGAGGATAGCTCAGTATCAAAGTAGCACTTAAAAAGGAGAAAGTCAATAAACTCTGCAGGTGAAAAGGTAGTAGAGGCAATCTCAATAATCACCTTGTTAGTATATTGGAAAAATCACTCATAGTTGATGCAAAGGCAGAAGTGAAGATTTGAATTTGATAGGTCACTAAGGTGGGAACAAGTTGGTTGGACCTACACAAAGAGTAAAGTGAGGTCTTTCAGGGGAATAAATTGATATGAAGAATATGGTGGACTGGCTGAGCCAGGCCACAAGCGTTTTCCTGAAAGGAAAAAAACACTCAGAGGAGTTTCACCGCTGCCCTAACTGGGAGCAGCAGGTGGTTGGGTTAAGGACATCTGTGGAGAAGTTTCATGGAAAATAGGAGTAGTAAAAATACTTTTTACTTTAGACTAAAAGTGCTCAAAAGTGAGATCAAGTGGAGAGAAAAGTAATGATATGTGTATTTTGGATATTAGTTCTATTTAAAATCAAAAATAAGCATTAAGAAAACTGTAGAAATTAATATATCAGCCTCAGCCATGAAAATGCCAGCCAAAAAATAAGAAGTATGCATTATTTTAGAAAGAGGAGGCTATGGGCTATGCATAAGTACCCAATGTTCAGTGCTGAGTGAGTGAGACTGTTTAGAGTATTATAAAGCTGACATGGTGCACTCAATGAACAATGCTAATGGCACAAGCACCTCTACTACTGCTGTCCCTAAACCAATGGACACAAAAAGTGATGATAACTCTTATATTTTGTCAAAGATGTCTCTGAGCTGATAGATAAAAATAAACTTGACTAGATGTGACAGGAAAATAGGAATACAGAAGATGAAAACTTTAAAACTGTATTTAAGGCCACTCCATTTGGTCTATCTTGCAGCAGTTTTAATTGACTTTGGGTAGACAGAATTTTAAAGAATGAAAAGCTTATCATAAACCTCTTCTTCAGACTAGATTCCCCATTGAAAGTGTAGTGAAATTTCATTTATGCAGTTCCTGTACCTATATATAAATCATGAAGTATCAGCTGAAGATGTTAAGCTATGTTTTATTAATTTCTCCTGTTATATTCAGCAGACTTGACAAAAGTATTACTGAGCTCTCAACCAGACTCAGAGACTCTGATCATTCTCTGTGACAACTTTATTAATAATCTATGATACAACAGCTACCTTTTTGACTATGTAAAGAATGAATTTGGCCTTATTTATATGCCCACAGAACCACACTGGTAATAACGCTAGCAATTGTATGTTCACCAGAGACATTATTATTGATATTATACTTTATGTCTCTCACTTTTCATATCTTGGGCCACTATTAAACAAAATCATCATCACATATTAGTTAAAATAGATATCATGTATCATTCAGTGTCTATTTTATATTAAAATAAAATTTATTATGCAGTCAATGTCTTATTTCCATTTCAATTAAATATACTAAAAGTGACTCACTGACAACCAATTCACATTAAATCAATGTTTTTGTGCTATATCACAACCCTTATAATTTCTTTAATTGAAGGATAATTTGACCTGTAGTCAAAATGAGAATGTTAGGAATAATTTTAGGGAACAAATGCTATTCTAGGTCTTTTAGCTTTGTTTTTCTGAGATATCGCTAGCTTACACATTTAAATAAGATAATATACTTGATAGTTAGCTAAATGACCACCAACCACTTGGAATAACCATTTAACACATTTGTTGCCCAGCATAATTCATTCAAGTTTTTCACTGGGCCCAAATGTAACTTTCAACAAAATGTCAAACGCAAGGAAGTGATAAAATTATTAAAAATAAAGCCTATTGTCCTCAATTGTCCAAATTTACCACAAATGTGTTTAAACTTTTTAATGAATACCATAATATACTGTGATATAATGTAATATTTTATCATGGATTTAAATTAAGAAAATATAGTATAATGTAGATATTTTTAATATTATCTTATATATTTTAAAATAGAGTTTAGTTTGGGTATGCTTATATATTAGTTCTTAGTTTTTACTAGCCATATGTAGCACCTTATCTGAGTCAGTTGCTCTAATGCCTCTACTTCTACTTCTCCACTTGCTACCTCGTTTGTATCAACCTTCAGTAACCTTCCATAGTAAATCTATTTAAGGTCACCTTAGATATTATGGTTGATATATATTAGTCTCTATGTTGCCGTCTAACCTTTGTTAAGTTCTGTATTAGTGAAAATTTGTAACAACTCTCTCATGTTACCATATATGGTATAATTCTAGTTTTAAAATTCTATAAAAATGAAGAGGGGTTTGCTAACATATTATACTTGTCCTTATTTTCTGTTTTTACTGTTTTTAAATTTCAAATTCTGAAAATTTAAAAACAGTAAAGCACCAACCGCCCGCCCAAGAGCACATATATCCATTATTCTTTATAGAACCAAACACCAAAACTGATGTATATTTTCTACTTATATCACAGTTTTTTCATTAAATTTCTTTTAAATTCTGATTTAAAATCTTATTTTTTTTGAAAATAAAGATGTCATTCATGACCATCTAGTACTAAAAAAAAAAAAAGATGTCATTCATGTTTAGGTGATGGGAACCCCACAGAAGCATATTCATCATTAAATATGGGTAACATGGCAACAAAAATGTTAACCTATCAAATCAACGAATATCAAACTTCTCAGCTATAGCAATATACTAATCACTATTAAAAGCATATAAAATTTCATTTTCTAAACATAAAACTTTTTATTATACTATAAAAATTAAAAAGATACTGTAGAATAATGTCTTGTCATCTGATCTTATCAACTGTGCTAAATTTTATCAATAGGTTTTGCCAGGAAGCTTTAAATGAAGGATGCAAGATTCCAATACAAACAATACTGTGAGTTAAAACAAGTTAAAAAGAAAATATCTTGCTGTGAGACAATTTTCTTTATGTTATTTCTCAATTACAGTTTCACTTGGAGTACTAGTTAAACAGTCTAAGGGGAGGATACCCCAATGTAGAGTATGGATTCACTATCACTGCCACCCCAAGTTTGATCCCAATAGATGAACTTTGGGTAGGGGATGATTATGACTGTGTTGGCATTGTGCACCAATGCCCCAAACCAAGATAGCAAATAGCAAGGCGGTCTATGGAGTTCCTGGCCTATCATACGCCGTGCATGGAGGTTTTCCAGGTTTTATCCTCCTTTCCCATTTCTTTGATTCCTTAATCAGTGCAGTATCATCCCCAGGCTGGCTCACCTCAAATAAAATTTTAAATAAATAGTTAAACAGTCTAACTTGTATAATGCCATGCTCCTTAGATAATCAATCATAACTATATTAAACTTATAAGCTATAATTTTTTATTAAGTTATGTATATAAGTTTATAAAGATTAATTATACCTTAAATATATTAGCTTACTTTCATAGTTACACATCTCTAATTAATGTATTAGATAGTATATATAACTTATGGAACATTGTGCTGTTTAAACTATAACTCTGTACATCAATTCCATAAAATTTGCACTCACAAAAATAGAAAGTATAAAAGCTCTCAGAAAAAATTCTTTGAATTTTTTACAAGATCTAATAGTTGACATATAGAAGGTAATAGAAATTGAACTAAAGTATAAAGGTATATCTAGGTTGAGTAACAATTTCTTTAACTATCTAATTAAAAAATAAGTAATATTATTATCCCTTTATTAAAATGAAGCATTCTAAAAGTTTGGTAGACTGGACAGCTTAATCTACAAACGTTTTCACTTTCCAGGATTTGGTAGGTGGAGTTAGTTTTTACTCCAGGTGGAAGTTTGGTGTCTGATGCATAAATCTTGGTGAAAGTCAAATGCATAGAGAAAATATAAATTTCCAATCTAAATGAATTATTGCTTCAGTTTATTTGAACAGGAAACACAAATTCAAGTTTGATTTTGTTTGAGAAGCAAAGTTTGATTTAGATTTTGCAACAACTTTGAGGTTGAAATGCAACTCTGATAAATATGATGTATAATTAGTATATAACTTTAAAATGCATCTGTGGCATGCCTCAGAAAGAAACTTTAAATGAAATGTATCCCAAAGTGATCATGTTCAAGATTGGCTGATAGGGAGCTAGATAGGGTAAGCTGGGTCCTTCACGTGGCAAAACTGAGGAAAGCTTATGGAAAAATGGGTGAGTAGCTAACACCAGAACCCAGAGAGGCGCCCTGGAAGGGTTCTGTAGTGGCATGGATGGGGAGTGGGATGGAAGCTAATGTCTATAACCCAACCTGTTCTTGCAGGTGCTTCCACTCTCCTTCAGGGGGGAATATGGGCAGGAAGGGGGAGGCAAGAGTTAAGCATATCATCTGTTACAAAACTTTCCTATGAGGAAGGGTGCTGCAAAAGAAGGTCTCAGAAAAAAGGGTGGGGCAATCCCGATTTTCTGAGCTTTGGCTCACCTGTCTACAATAATCACCATAGTTTTTTAAGTTAGCCTAAAACCTGGATCACAGCCAATAGCTTACATTGGCTTACACTGGTGCAGCAAAAGGCAAGAGCACTCACGTACCAAAATGACAGACTGACTTAAAAGGCCTGTGATGGTTCCCACACAAAAAGGGCCCGGAGAGCAAACTTTGTCACAAAACAAACTTGAGAGACCAACTCCAATAAAAAATCAACAGTGGGGGTGGCCTCTGCTGCACAGGGGGCTTTGTTCTCTTTTGCAGTGGCAGCTTCTAATAGATTTGGTGTTGGAACCAAGCTATTTGAAGCGGGGAACTCTAGCCCATCCAAGGATCTGATGGCGATCATAGTGGAGAGCCTCAAGAGGATTCATGCCGTGGAAGTGAAGACTGGGT
>JAKSZP010005677.1:0-81292 GCA_022478985.1 Massospora cicadina
ATTACTCTGTGGGAGGCCACTCCAGTTGTTCTATGCCACTTCCAAACTTATACAATGCGAGATTTATATTCATCAGCTTGAATGCCATAAGGAGAACTAGACCATAATTTTAATGTTATTCTCAGAGTTTTGTTCATAAGGCCATATATCATATCCTACAAGTGGTATGACTAAATTGTCATGAAGTAGCTTAACAGATAAGGCTTACTCAAACCCTGCATTCAAATATTGTTGATTTCTACAAGCAGCCTCCTTTTTTGTATGTGACAACAAGGAGTCCATTGTTAACAAAGGTGAAATGAGAGTAGAGCTTCTCTTTAGATTAGTATACTGGATGATGGAATATCCAGTTGCTAAGAGGGCCAGTTATGCCAAAATATGCTTCTTCTCCAATATTTCTGGATTAAACGCCTTAACCAAATTGATGCCCTTCTTTAGTCACTACAACACCATTTACTAAAAATCAGCCTTACATAATACCAATCTCTGGAATGAGGAACTAGAGGGGTTTGAAGGGCCTAGAGGGCCCAAAATACCTAAAGTACCTGCAGATCTCAAGGGCATCTGGTTCTTTAATTCTAAATCCCAATAATTAAAGTAAATTGTGGAAACAAGGCATCTAAACTGAATCTGTAGCTCGATGAGATCTAATAAAAAAAATTATAGCTTGGGAGTACAAGACCTATCTAGATAGGATCCCCAGGATCTTAGAGTCATGCCTGATGCCCTTTCTGATGATATGAACAATTTCAGCACGTTTACTAGGCTCAATAACAAATTTATCTCACAACTTCTAAAACTTTACATGGTTTTGAGGCTTTCTTAAGCGTTATTATCAAAACCCTCATCTGATCTAATGTGTTGAAATACAATCTCTAAAGGATTAAATTACCCTCAAGGCATCTTTCATTTCATAAACTGTCACTGGGGAAAGTTCAAGAGTATTTGGAAGGATTTTGATGATACTTGAATCAAAAGGTTTATTGAGACAATACATAAGTTAAAGATTTCTCATCCTGCACCTTCCCATTCTGTCTATACTCTCTCTATCCCTATTGTGATTATATCTAAACTAATTGCAAAAAATACTTACTTTGGGTCAAGAAATCATTGTTGGACATTTAACTTTGCAGCTTAAAAATAAGAATGTTTTAGGTCGAGTTCCACCAAAAAAGGGAAATGTCAGCCATTTTCAATTCCCTGATGCCATTATGAGCGATTCTAATGAAAATGTTGATGAGAACGGCCAAAAGACCCTGGCTGATTTTTGGTGGAACCCCGTAAACTGGGGTAACACCAGTTCAAAACCCACACAGGCACTTTCTGTAAAAACAATCAATCAATTTTGCTAATTGCTTAATGGACCTTGTGGAAACCAGCGGAAGGTGCTCCTCCAACCAGCACCAAGTCATTCACCACACCTGCGCAGGGGCCACCCCCTTTTATAGGGGTGGCGGCAGTCCCCTGAGGTGAGAATAATTTCTCAAGAGGTGATTGGTTGGGGTACATCAAAACCCTGCTGCATGGGTATATTCTGCCCCAAAACCCCAACGTCCATTTTACCAAAATAGCTAACTTTTCCCCAAAATCTGATAGGATTGACACCCATATTACCTAAATTGGAAAGCACCAAAGCTATCCCAAACCTATCCCCAAATCCCTTCAACCTTAAAAAATAGTATAGATACAAATCATCTAATATTGGAAAGATATCACTTTTTTGCTTACCCCACGCTTCTTTTAAAGTTATAAAAAACTCAATTTTATATTAGCGTTTATTATTTTTATTTAAAATTTTTGTGGGATCCATTGGCATTAGCACCAGCAAGCGCCTAAATATCTGAATTCCTACAAGAATCACCTTCTTTTTGTATGCTTATGAGAGTTTGATTTAGAAGCTAAGGACTGACATACAGTGAAGAATTACTATTATTGTATAGCACAGCCCATAATATAATACCTATCATATAAAAGATTTCCAAACCTTTGTAAAAGTCCTCACCACCCTAGTCTAGGAGTTTTTTTGAACAAACCTTGGCTAATTAGAAGCAGGCGTTCAGGTTATCTTTAAACAAAGGAGAAGTCTCATGGAGTTCACCAGTTGATTCTATGCTTAAGAATAGCCTATGGTTACCAGGAACCAAATCACACTAGAAGTTTATATAATCTCTGTTGTTCTGCCTTAGGATCTTATCCTGAGATCCAACTACATATGATAAGTTGCAAGTGTAACTTCACCTGTATCTGAGAAATCAAAGAAGCTCTAAATGAGATTCCAGCATCCACCTTAAGTCCAAAGACCCCTTCCTCAGTCTCCCCCAGCTGGCCTTGTATTCACGTTGCTTAGAACAAGGAGAATAATAAAACTCAATGAATTTATTGTAATGGATTTCGCCATAACGCCAAGAACTATTGAAAAAATCTTGATGAAGAGACGAAAAGAGGAAAGCCATTATGAAGGATGAGAGCTACATGTTGACATCCCTGTACTACCCTAACAACCCTTGATGACACTTTCTGAGTCCAATTTTCTTTACTTAAGTTGGATGAGTTATTGTTATTTGATAATTTAGAATTTGATAAATTCTTACTCTTCTTTAGATATTTTTCTTTTGTTTCTTACCTTACAATTCAATTTGGGAGCTTAGTAACACATGTTGCTCTTTAAGTTCATAAGGTTTTTATTCATGTAATTTTTGACACTGGCTCCCTTATGAAGATTATCTCGTCAAAATTGATGAAACGCATCAAGATAGCTATTTAATTACCCCACTATATGGAGTATGGTATGGCGAGACAACAGTGTACTTGATCCATTGGGCTACTCCTTGTTACCTATACGTTTTGGCAAATGTTCACTGAATACTTCAGCAGTTTCTCTAAATAATGCCAGTTACAAACTCCTCCCAGGATCCAGTTTCTCCGCATCTTTTCTGCCATTGTACACTACAATGGCTGGTTATTATCCCTATTGGTGTATAGATTTTTACTGACCTTTAATACATTTTAAGATGCTAAGTCAGAGTTCAAATCTTAGGCCTGCCTCTTGTAAAATAAAAATCAGATTATTAAGGTCAAATACCATATGAGGTGATCTTATATGTGTTATACCCCCTCTTGGTAAAAAAACAGGAGGACATGCCTATCTACTTACCAAAATTGACTACAATACTACCCAAGTCCCAGTCTATTGTCAACACCATGATACATGTCAATATTCTGCTAAGACACTTAATAAAGATATGAGGCGTGAAATACCCATCCTTAATGGAAGTCCTGACCTGTCAAAAGGTTTTAAATCTTGCTTATGCTGGGTCCATGTCATTGTTGCTGACAAACCTAAACAATAGATCCATGACAGTGGAACCTAATACTCCAGCCGTTTATCTTTGTTTACTGCATGTAGAAAATGATCAGGGATGTGCGTAGCTTTGGGAGTCTATTAATAATTGGTCTAATTCCTCCTTTGGTAACATTATTAGATGACTTTACTGGCATAGGTTAACCATTGAACAATGGAACCAAGTTTAGCAGTTGGTAGAACAGTACTCCACCTTTTTCTCAATCTCACCCTATGACTTTGGAAAAATGAATGGCGTCCCACATCATGTTGAGACTGTAGACGCTAAACCTATCTGATACCCATTCTATGGGAAGAGCGAGGTCAAAGAAGCTCAGTTAGTTGTTGATCTCAGACAGTAAATGAGAGATGTATTGCCCGTTCCTTCCTGTAGCCCTTGGGCCTCTCCTCTATTAATTGTTCTGAATAAAGATTGCAGCCATAAGGTGGTGGTTGACTATAAAAGGCTCAACTCTATTTACTAAAAATAAATAGCTGTTTATTGCCCTTGATCAATGACTTCCACAGCTTTCTTTCCAGGCTCTAATATTTTTCTGCAAGGGAGCTTGCCAGAATATACTGGAAAGTAGAGTTAGAACCTGAAGATTAATCAAAGTGCGCGCCGATTGCTAATGATGGACTTTTTGAGCTGACTTGGATGTTCCAAGGTCTCTGTAACTCACCCACCACATTTTATTGCTTTATAGACGAAATACTGGGAGACTTATAATTTCCTGTGTTATTGTCTACCTTGACAACAGTGCTGTATTTTTACAAACTTTCAATTGCTATCTGGAGAACCTCCAAGAAGCTTTGATACTCTTCAAAAAACCTTTATTAATCTCAAGACCTTAAATTTTATTCTTTTAAATCCAAGATGAAATTACTTGAGCACAATGTCCCAAAGCGAGGGATAAACCCATTTCTGACAAAGTTGGCCTAGTCAAAAGTGTGTCACGCCCCAAAGCATCAGTGATATCACTGATGCTTTGGGGCGTGACACACTTTTGACTAGGCCAACTTTGTCAGAAATGGGTTTATCCCTCGCTTTGGGACATTGTGCTCAAGTATTTCAAGGCATGGTGGATTTATTGTCGCCAGGTTATTCCTCTGGTTGCTGACCTAGTTAATCCTATTGTCAATATTCTGCAGAAATATTCCTAATAAAATCTTAGCTAATCATGATCAGGCCTTAAATATTTTAATAATGCCCTCTGTAGAAAGCCTATCCTTGTTAATCAGTAGTTTGATTGGCCCTTTATGCTGTTTACAGACACCAGCAATGTGCTTTTGGGGCTATCTTAGCGCAACATATATGAAAATTAAGTCAACCATCCTGTAGCATATTACAGCAAGTCTTCAAGAAAGTTCAAATGGAACTACATTGTTAATGAATGTTAAATTATCTAGTCTACTGGCGATTAAGCATGTTTTCATACTTATATCATCTTGCACTTTAAGGTCATTACCAAAAAATGTCTTGCATGATAATTACAACAGATGAAAATACTGATGGATAATTAGCGAGATGGGTGCTACAATTGCATATTTACGATTTTCCCTCTATTCCTCATTCAGGAGCAATCCATCTAAATTCTATTGGGCTTTAAAGGACGCCAGTGCTAGCTGTTTTAGTGCTTGAAGAGAACCAATCATAAAAATTTAGTTGGTCGACTAAAAATGCAAACTTGAGACCTTTGAGACTCAAGCTGAGTTTTTGAATATATCCAAAGGCACCCTGATCAAAGAGGTGATGCTATACAAGAAAGTTGCATGAAAGTGGATCCCCTACATATGCCTTCTTCCAGTACTGCTGTCAACCTTAAAGTACATTCAACTGTGGGAATGGAGTGGTAAAGAAGTAACACAAGTGATTGAGAAAATTCTTTTATCTGGATTTGATGGTTGAGACCATTTAAGAAGTCAATAAACCATTTTACTTTTTGTACACAGGATTGGGACAGACTCAGTATCATCAAGTGGTGTCTCTATCAAGCCCTCATAATGTTGGCTGTGCTGATGTGGGTGCCCTTAGCCCACCAGTTTGCATGGCCTTAAGTATATCCTACTAAATGTAGATCACTTGACTAAATGGGTTGAAGTGATCTCTATTCTGGCTGAATTGGAAAAGATAAAGCCAATCTCTATTTAAATCAGATTTTGCTCAACACAGATGCCCACAAACCTTACCTTTGGACAATGGACTCAACTTCACCTTTCAAGAAGTTCTAAACCTAACTTTTCTATTTGGTACTAAACAAAAAAAATTTCCCGTTGAAATCACAAATTGTAATCAGTTTGATAAAAACCTAGTAAGTTTGACAATACATACGGGGAGATGAGTGTGCACCCAATGCCTGGTAAAGGGTTGGGAAAGTGTGGTGAGAGGCATACGGTCAGTTTTACACCATCCAAAGTTATAAAACGTCCCAGCGACATTGATGGCAAAAACAAAAATAAAACAGTGGTGAGTATCTCGCTAGAAATTTTAGCATGGAAAGCAAAGTGCAACAAGTACATCAAAACAACGCACTCTCAGCCCCTGTTATTAGAGAAGAATGTAATTCGAGTTTGTTTGACTATAAATTTAATGGCGCTGTGGGAGAAGTTCTGTGATGATTTGCACAAGTATTCCCCAGATGTCATGTGCATCAGACTGCATTCAATTACCTGGTGTTGGTTGACCCTAGGATTTAAAACCGTGCAAGAAGTGAATGCCGCTGCACATGAACACATGATGGTTGACCTCCCAAATGGCCAACGGGTGGTCAAAACAAAGCACACACTTTGACTAAATCAAATCAGATTTTTTTCTAACTTTTGATTTTCTCCCCATAACGTTGAAACGTCAAGTCCAAGAGCGCCATCTCTCACAGGGGCTTCAACATTTATGGGGAACTATACTCATTTTAAAATGTAGAAATTCACTATTAAGGAAACTTCTCTTTCCACTTGGTATAACTTTCTGAGTAAATTATATGGAAAACAAGAAAGAAATTTTAATCGCCTACTGTAGTTTTGCTCTAATGCTCTCATATTTTCTGCCAACTGCTCCGGTGTGGGGCAGCAGTGAAACTCCCCCCGCCATTATCCATCCAGCAGGAAAATGCACTTAAACCGGCTCGCCCAGTCATACCAAACCCCTGGGATGATTCATTCCTCCCAAGGATCTCCACGCCCACCTCACTTGTACCCAAGCGGTATCTCGCTGCCCCATGGTGCTCCCCCAGAGCAACATGCGCAACAGACTAAGGGTTGACTATGGTAAACTATTCCCATACCATGACCAAGCCATTATTGAAATGGCACAGGTGGTGATGATACCCACTGGATTTATCAATTTCTGCCCCTACAAGGGATATTTTGACCTCAGTTTCACCTGCGAAGTCAACGCTGCCACTGCAGCAACTGTGCCCTTGGTATTCCAGGGCACCCCTCTCCCCACAATTTAGACCTGGCTCCCAGAGGATACCACTTTGGTGGTCCAGTTTGCTGGTTTGCCCACCCACCTCCCCCCCCCCAAAGTGCTCCATCAGGAGCTGATGGACGGTTTGGCAGTCTGTGGCTCCAACCCCATCTTACAATTTGTGGTCCCAAATGGGGCTACACGCCTCACTGGGCCTTAGGCATATGACACGATCAGCACTAAATTTAGTAAATATGCTGTTTTGATTCCCCCTCGCGCCATCATTCCTTCTGCCCCCAACCATCTGTTTTGGGCCCATTTCAAAGGGCGGGTGGACAATCTGCCCATCCTGTTTTGAGCTGGACCACTCAAAATGCAAGTGCCCCTCCTTAGTTAATTCCAATGGATCCAATTTTTTGCCCGCCAACCCCCAATTCACCGCCCACCCCACGCTAGTTCCAGCATGGGGTATGATCCTACCTCCACCTCTCCCAAAGCCTGTTGCTGCAGCTGCACCTGAAGTCATCAATCATACTCCTCCTCTCCCCAGTGCCACAAACTCTCCACCCAATTAAGCACAGGATTGGAACCCAGTTTGATCCCATGCATCCTCCAAATAATGAATCAATCCTCAACCATATGCCAATTCGTCAATTCAATTCAACCAGAGCCCATAGTAGTTTTTGGATGAAATCAACGAATCAGGTAATATCATTGAAAAAACATCTCTGCAAGTTGACCGATTCTGCAATGCAAATGTGACGCTGAATTCCCCCTTCATTTATATGCCCCACAGCCAAATGCCAAATCATTCTACAGTGACCACCAGCTTGCAGTAGTGGCTGACACACCGGATTGTCATCCCCTCTGCAAAGCTGCTGCCAAATCAGTAGCAATGTCACAGGAGGAACTCCACCTCCTGTTATCCCCATAAATCTTAGTCCAAAAAGTAAGATTAATATGAATCAATTGCACAAAAATGTCAACGACGCTATCCAGAACGTGGTAACTGTAGCACGGAATACAAAAGCTAAAGTATCCAAGCGAATATTGCACATTTGTTAAACTACCAGACGCCCGCATTAAAGCCAAAAAAGCTTTAGCCAAATATATCACTGCCAGATTTTGTAGTTGGCAGTTTTTTGTAAATACCAATCATTAAAGATATTAAACACATGCCGCTGATGACCTGACGCCCTTGCTATCTTCCTTGACATGTACCCTAATCTGGGATGAAGAAGCTGCTGCCAAAGATGAGCCCCCTGATTCCCCCTCCCCTTCTGCCATGGAGGGATAAGATGTCTCCGCTGCCCACCTGGTTGGTTGTTTCATTTGGTGTGATTCATTCAATCTGCTCATTAGGGCGTTTATTTTGAATCAATTAATGTTAGTTTTAGTTTTATCTTTTAGTTCGGTAATGTCTGTCCCCTGGTTGGCTTACCTTAGTTAAATTTAAGATCCACTATTTTGCCAGATCTTAGCACAGGCAAAGCAATTGTGGTGCACACCCCATCCGCATTAATTGAAGAAGACTTGACTCAAATTCCGCACACTGGTGTTCTTAGTATGATGGGCAGGATACCCGCCCATTTCACGTTACAGTAGATAGCGCACCCCCTATCTGCACCTATTGTTGTGCTTTTGGTCATAAAGCACAACCCTGCCCATTCCAGAGAGGGCACCATTCATCATGAAGTTCTCCCAGAGTCAATGGGAAGTGCTGACGCACATTATGACCCACCATTGACAACAATGCTGCCTTTCCACGGGTGCACAGGTGTGTTTATTTCAGGTTAAATCTGTGTCCCACAAGAGCTCAAGAAAGCCAAAAAAAAAAATGCCATAAAGCAGCAGCCAAAGCGGCTGCTATTGCACCGTCCACAATCCCGCCTGCCCAGACTCAGGCTGACATTGCATCATTTTCCGCTGTTGCAGAACAAAATTTTGTCCACAAAACAAATTGGGCCAACAACCTGCAGACCAGCTATTTAAGGTGCGTGCATCCATGCAAGTCCACTGAGCACTTATTAAAGCTGACTCTAAACCCAGCCTTCCCAAGTTTTTGTCAACTACCAATGGTGCACCTCAGAAGCAACTCAATGCAAAAAATTAGTCGAGGAAACAAACCAAAAACTGCTAAGATTTTCAAAGAACTTGACATCACCCCTAAGAATGCCTATTACTTAGTTGCTTCTTTCACTTGCAACCAAGTTAAGGCGCGTGCCAATGCAATTGAGCAGGAAGAGCAATGGGGCCCTTCCCATTGCACCTAAGGTATGATGGGGGTCTCCCTCACTATAGAGGCGTTGAACATCGCTGGACTCAAGGAATCGCCACCCAAGCTAGAAAACTATGTTTCTTTTTTAGTACTAGTGGTGCCCAACCCAAAAGGGGGATCCGCCATGCATCTTATTTGCAAACGGGACAAACAAAGGGATTGATAATTTAAAAAAAAATCCTAATATAGCCCCTAGGTTATCAGCCTAGGAAGCCATATTAGATGGCGAGGAGGCTTTGGGGAAACTTTTGTCCGGTGCCCACTTTAGCTGGCAGACCATGGCGGACAGCATTGGGGTGGGAGAATCAGCGACATGGGGCATAAGGAGGTATAGTTGGGGGTTTTATTCATTAATGAGACTGGCGGCATCCATTGCCTCAACGTATTGAGCAAGTTGATGCTTAGCAAAAATGATGAGAGCCAGCATACTAGAAAACTGTGTTTCTTAAAAAACAAATTACCTGTGGACATCTAGGCTTTTCAGGAATCTCACTGTCCACATGGTGCCAAGGACACATGTGCAACCACGCTCCTCCCCTTCCTTTCTTTTTGGTCGTCACACTGTTGGGTCATATACATGTGAACCATAGTTTTAAGTTTTTATCTAAACATACATTTCTCGATGGTCATGTACTGGTCATGTCCTTTTCATGGGACGCGGAATTGCACACAAAAGTTAGTGTTTACACTCTGACCTGTGGATGGGTTCACCGCGATTTCCTCTTGGCCATGGATTACTTCCTCTTCCCCCTAATTCCTTCGTTTTGGGCGACTTGAACTGCTGGGCCAACCCAACCACCAACCGCTGGCCTTCAGCACCTGCCCCCCACAGGGGCACATCAAACTCCACATCCTAAAAGTCACCTTTGGGCTTTTTGATACCCTCCCCAAGCATGCGCCGCTGCTACCCAACATGTCATATCCCCATGTGCACAATGGCAAGCTGTGTTATATGTCAATTATAGATTTCTTTCATGACTCATTGAAATTTCGCCCTTAAATCTCGCGCTTCACAACAATGAAAATAGATTTTTCTAACAAAAGGATGATGTTGATGTCCTTTGCTCTGTCAAGCCTGGTGGCACAGGCGCCAAAGTGGAGTAAACTTTGCCCAGATGAAATAACGTCGCCCATGTTTTCAGCCTGGGTAAACACCAAAACTTTGGCGCAGGAGTTCGCTGCTTCGTTCTGTGCTGATCCACTTTTGGCATGGTCAACCTTCAAAGAAAACACCATCCTTCAGACATGCCACAAACGTTGTGGTGCTCTATGGATGCCTCGGCAGTCATTAAGTGCACCAAGTGGAGGTAAACCACCTGGAGACTAATGCCCGCACTGCAGGGTACTGACCTGCTTGAGGTTTTAAGTGGGCATAAGTGTCTTCATGTCTCAACGCGCTGGTAAGACAATGCATACATTGCGTTCTTGTTCAGTATAAGCCATAATATATCACAGCGGGTGAAACATGCTCTGCCTAATTTTTCTGAAAAATTTTTTCTCCTTGACAGAGCTTGGCCTGCACAAAGGTGAAGCAGCTGGACAATTCCGTTGCTAATACACCAGCTGAAGTGTCATTCAAAGTTTGGAGCTATTAGTCCGAGTTTTATAGGTCCAAACCAGTTGTACATGCAGAAATCGATGAATTTCTTGCTGGTGCACATATCCTCTGCATTTCCAGCTGCCCAGAGTTAATGAACTTATAAAATGTGACAAACTTTGGTCCACCATTCATAGTGCACTGCACAGGAAAAGCCCAGTTCCAGATGGGATTCCATATGAGTTCTACCAAAAATATTCAAATTTTTTCTCCTCATTAATGCTTGCCTCAGTGAACAAATGTCTCTTAGAGACGCACCTCCTTCCTGGAGCCAAGAGTCCTATATGATAAATTTGTTTAAGAAGGGGTATAATCTGGACTTGGTAAACTATTGCCATCTCCCTCACTAATACAGATACTAAGTTAACTACTAAAATAATGGCTAATCGGCTAGGGGAAGTTGCTTTTGATGTAATTTCCTCTGAGAAGTTCTTTTCTATCCCCAAGCGGTCAATGTGGTACAACATACACGCCTTGACCAATGTATGACAATCTCCGGTTACTGGGAAGCTTATATTTCTTAGACTAACATCAAGCTTATGATAAGGTCAACTGGGAGTGCCCATGGCCTGCCTTCACTAATTTCACCTCTCCGGTTCATAAGCTGCATAGTGTTGCTCATTGAATCTGCCACAAAGACAGTGCGTGGTCCAGTTTTCATCACTTATTTGGTTCGTCCTCAAAGCGGTCTCCTCCAATAGGACCCTTTGAGCCCAATTTTATACAACTTCAGCCTCAACCCCTCTCTCCGAAGTGTAAATTCAATCCTACTGGTGTTCATGTTCAAGGCTAAGTACTTGTTAGAATGCTTGCATTCACTGACAACTGTGTGGTTATGGTGTCTAACTTCCCAGGATGCACGCGCACTGGAGGCAACTATCTGGGGTACTCCAGGGTAAGTAACGCCGCCCTTAATGCGTCAAAACTAAAATCATTCTCTTTAAACAATACCAAGCCCGCTGTTTACTGGCGCCCCTTAATCAATGACCCAGCAGCTAGGTCTCTTGTTTTCTTGCCCCAGCCCCCCATTTTACCCTCTGGTTCCCCATTTTATCTCCAGACACACTTCTGGTCCAGTGCACTATCTGAGAGTATGGCTGGAGGAGGTAAGGTACGCCACGTCAGTAATGGAGCACCACATCTTAGACAATGTCATAAAGTGCATCGCCTCCCTCAGAGCAAACAAGACTAGTCTTACAGGACATGTAGCGCTCGCCAACTCTCTGCTCCTGTCAAAAGTATGGTTTGTTGCTCACGCTATCACTTTTTCCCCATCCTTCTTTGCTTCTCTGTACGCCCTCCTTAAAGGGTTCATTGGCTAGGCCGCCCTCCCCCTGTGCACCTGGATGTCATGTTTGGCCCTCGCCATAGTGATGGGTTGGTCCTGCTTAACTACAAGGACCATGTCACCAGAATTCTTGGCACCTGGATCGCTACAGTCACCATCCCCACACTCTCAGACCATCAGTGGTCACGCACAGCCTGCTAAAATTTCCCAGGCCTTTGCCTCTGTTAAGTTTTCAGCCTATGGTGCAAGCTAAAATGACTTAACAATAAATTTGAGGATAAATACTTGCTTTTAAATGAAACTCCTGCTCATAATTGGGAAGTAGTTTCTCCAATAATCCTCAATAAATAGTAAAGTAACTCCGGTACGCTCACCCTTCTTAAGTCTACTGGCAACAACAATTATGAGACTTTCTGTCTTTGTACAAAATTAGGAAATTATTCCTTTATAATCGGGACTACTTCTATGGCAGGCAAACTGAGTACTTCTCTTTGGGAAGTATAAATACACACAACTATCTAATAAAGATGTAAAGGCAATGAATACAAATATCAGACAGATGACAGATGGACAAAAATAATTAACAAACTAAGTGATAGTAGTTATTAATGATCAGCATTTAATGATAAATGATGATTTATTGATCAGCCAGGCGCCGGTATTATATACCTCTTGGGCATCTCCTAGCCAAAAACATCTATTAGATGAGTTCATTCATATTATGCCAATTCTCTGCTGGCCATGGCAATAATCATACAATATCCCCAAGTCAATTTGGCCCATAAATTGACTAAAATAACAATCATTTCAGCCCGATTGAAGACAATTTTACTCTTATAATTGGGACAATTTTGGTTGCAAACTCAACACTAAAATCTTCCAGATTAGAGCTATGTCATAACTTGATGAATAACAATAAATGTGGATTAAAATAAATATGAACAATAAAGATGAACACCCCTAATTGGGATGTCAGCAGGCCCTTCAATAGCATTAAGTACACCCTTAATTGGGACATATATGTTTAAGTGCTTAATAAATTGATTTCATTAATAGAACCCAAATTCCGCCTTAGTGCATTAAGATTAGTGCACTAATTTAGGAGGTGCAATTTAGTTAATGCTGTGAGACCACTTTGCACCCAAGTGGACCCATAATTGGCCATAATGTGATTTTATCATATCTATTATTAGCTATGATAATCATGATGATTTAAGTACAATTGAGGTGATTTTGGAATGAATTTAATTTTGCAGATAAATTGGGAAAGATCAAAGGATCTATCAATGGGATTAATCTATTAGCATTGATGGTTTTCTCAAAGGGTTTATTTTTGAGTCAACCATCAAAATCTAACATTTCCCCCCACTTGACTGGAATATAAACCCTGAGTTTTCCCAATTTTCTCTTTATATTTGTAAACAACACCACTTCAGCATATCAGAAATTTGTCACTGCTCTTATTCCCAAACAACGTCATTATTTTAACTAATTGGACCAAAGAATTTTATATGAATATGTTTTTAGATTGTTTCAAAGTCCTGGCTAAAGTATCTACTTTTTCCATCTTTAACGATATCCATTCAGCCCTGTTTTTTTTCACTTAGCAGCTAGATTGGGTCAAATTGGCGCACAAAGATGAAGAATTAGGTTCTGAGTTGCCTCCCCCTCAAAGCAGAGGAATAAAAGTCTTTTTTGTGTATTTAAAATTTACCACTTTTCTTTTTACTTGTAATATAAAATCTTATAATTAATTTTTTACCATGTATATAGACGATAGATATAAAAAATTTTCTTTTACTATTATATATATTTTTTCCTTATTATTATTATTTTTCTCATGTTTATTATTTTCTTATATTTGTATATACTTAAGTATAAATTCTTCTCTTCTAATCGGCCCTCTTCCTAAACTTTCTTAGGAATTTAGCATGAACTTGATTATAAACATGCCCCAAATTTTTTTCCTTAATAGTGTAGAAAAAGTTCAACGTTTTCTCTATAACATCAAATGGGCCAACCCAAATGTGATTTAACTTGTGGGTTTGCCCTGAACCGTGGGTATTATAAAATAATACATCATCTCCCACAGAAAATTCAGGCAGATCATATTGGGTTTTTTGAGCTTTTTCATGTTGGGCCTTACAAAGTTCAAAATTATTATTGAAAGCCTGGGCTTACAGTTTGATTAAAGTTTCTGAAAGCCTTATGACATACTGAGATAACTCGATGATTAGGGTTCTTGAAGCAAGGAATACAAAAATGGCGGTAAGGCTGGGTGCTTCCATATAGAAGTTGGAAAGGAGACATCTTTGTGGCCAAATGGTAAGAGATGTTGTAGGCAAAAATGGCCGAACTGAGGAATGTACTCCATTTGGAGGGCTTCTGAGAAGTCAGTTTTCTTAGGATATTGACAAGTGTTCCATTAACTCGTTCCACTGCACCATTTGTTTCTGGGTGGTATGGAGTTGACAGAACACCACACACACCCATTAATTCATTGAGCTTCTGGAGAATAACCGCGGTGAAAATTGTGCCATTATCCGTTAATATGAATTGTGGACATCTGTGCCAATGAATCACTTGCTTCAATTTAAATGTAGCAGTTGTTAGGGCTCCTAAGTCCCAAATAGCCCTAGCTTTGACCCATTTCATCAAGTGATTAATTGCCACAATAATATATTTGGCTTTTGCATTGCTAATTGGGAGGGGTCCAACCACATCTATGGATATAGTGTGCCAAGCAAGTTTGGGCTGAACAAGCTAGTACAAAGTAGATTTTCAGAAGGGTTTTTCTCCTTGGCACTCTTGGCAACAGCTCCAAGTTTCATGGATGTCAAAATGCATTGATTCCCAATAGTAATTTTGCTTGAGCTGCTCCTTTGTTTTCTTAAAGCCTCCATGGCCGGTGGCCTTATGAGCAGTCAAAATTAAATCTGCTTGAGCTGAGGGACATGGAAATATATATTTTTCTTCCTATCAATCACCTTGAAAAAGTCTCCTTTTTCAGTGTAAGTATCCTTTCTTAATTTGGAGAGAATTTTCTGCACTTGTTCAGGCTCATCGGCAAAACTTCCACTAACCATCTTCTGAAACAAGGCATCCAAAGGCTGGCAGAGAGTTGCTACAATGGGCAGATGGGACAAACAATCAGCATTCTTATGCTTAGCACCAGCCTAGTGCTTAATGGTATAGTAATAAGCCTGCAGCTTAAGTGCCCAGCGAGCAAAACGTCCTTCTGGCTCCTTCAAGTTGTTAAGCCAGCTTAGGGATGCATGATCAGTAACCACGGTGAAATGCACTCCATGAAGGTAAACTTGTAATCGTTTATAGGCATATATAACTTCCAAACACTCTCTTTCTGTCACAGTATAATTTCTTTTGTGAGCATTTAGGGTCTGATTAGCATAGGCTACTGGGTGCTTTTTTCCATCTTCTCCAACTTGGGACAAAACGGCTCCAATTGCCGTTAATGATGCATCAGTATGGACAATAAACTCCCAGTCAAAGTCAGGATAGTGCAACACTGGTGTTACTAATAGGGTCTAATGAGCTGGTCAAATGCCTCCTGACAAGCCAAATTCCACTCAAAAGAGACTTTATCCTTAAGTAGATAAAATAAATGCTCTTCAATTTGAGCAAAGTCAGCAATAAATCAGTGATAGTACCCTATCATACCCAAAAAATGATTGAATGTCCCACTTGGATTTGGGCCTCTTCATTTTAGATATTGCTTCCAGTTTGGCCGTTTGTGGCCGAAGACCTTCTTTATCAATTACAAATCCAAGTTATTCCAGCTGTTCCTTTTGGAATTGGCATTTCCAGGGCTTGATTTTTAAGTTTGCAGACGCTAACCTCTTTCAGGTGTTTCAGATGTTCATCAAAGGTACGGCTTAATACGTTTATATTGTCTAGGTATACTAGTACAAATGACAATTTAAGATCGCCAGAATAGTGTCCATCGCTCTCTGGAAGGTTGCTGGAGCATTACAGAGTCCTTTGGGCATCCGCGTTGGTTGAAATAACCCTTCTTGGTTAATAATGGCGCACTTTTCTCGCTCAGCTTCTGGCAGGTCAATTTGCTAATACCCACTAATTAAATCCATTGCTGAGAAGAACTTTGCTCCCAAGCCTGTCTAGGGCATCGTCAATACATGGGAGAGGATAGGAATCCTTTTTTGTAATGTTATTAAGCTTTTGGTACTCAAAAGAACCCTGTTGCTCTTATCTTTCTTTTTTACAATGATAATTGGGGCAGCCCATGGACTCTTGGATGGTATCAACATACCGCGGTCAAGAAGTTCCTTAATTTCCTTTGACACAACCTCTTCAGCAGTTTTTGAACGCCTAATTGGCCTTAATTTGGTAGGTATTTGGTCCCCAGTATTTATCCTATGTAACTCCTCTTGCACATCCAAGGTCAAAATCACCTTTGGCGAATATCTCATGGTAATTCTTGAATAATCCTCAGACTTGGTCCTTTTCCTGATCATTTAGTTCCCCTAAATTGGCCACAAGTATAACATTATACACATAATCCAACTCATCATCAAGAAGCCCTAGCTCATCCAGGTTTTCTAAAATTGTGGAAAGATTCAATCTCCGTTATATAGATCAAATGGAGATAGGCAATCACCTGGTGCCTTTTGATAAAAATTGGCCGATTCTGCATGTTTGCACAGAGGACACTAATTTCTTGATGTCTGGGAATAATTATCCCAGGCACCACATTAGGTTCAAGTCAAGTTTGGGGCCAAGGTTGATAAACTTCGCCATAAAGACCTTCTGGGATTTTGAATTGTTAGCCCAGTTGATATTAGCTCTTTTGAGTACTCGTTTCCCTCCTCATTTTCAGATTGATTTGATATAAAATGTTCAATAAACTGAACATCGCTTAATTCCATCTTGTTGTCACTGTATTTTCTGGCAGACTCTGAAAGCTGATTATCCATGTTCATATTAGATAGTTGTATCCCCTATAGTGAGCACCAAAATGTTAAGTTTTCAGCCAATGGTGCAAACTAAAATGACTTAACAGTAAATTCAAGGATAAATACAAGCTTTTTTAAATGAAACTCCTACTCATAATTGGGAAGTAGATTCTCCAATAATCCTCAATAAATAGTAAAGTAACTCCGGTACGCTCACCCTTCTTAAGTCTACTGGCAACAACAATTATGAGACTTTCTGTCTTTGTACAAAATTAGGAAATTATTCCTTTATAATCGGGACTACTTCTATGGCAGGTAAACTGAGTACTTCTCTTTGGGAAGTATAAATACACACAACTATCTAATAAAGATGTAAAGGCAATGAATACAAATATCAGACAGATGACAGATGGACAACAATAATTAATAAAATAAGTGACAGTAGTTATTAATGTTCAGCATTTTAGTGAAAATTGATGATTTATTAATTGGCCAGGTGCTGGTATTATATACCTCTCAGGCATCTCCTAGCCAAACTCATCTATTAGATGAGTTCATTCATATTATGCCAATTCTCTGCTGGTCATGGCAATAATCATACAATATCCCCAAGTCAATTTGGCCCATAATTTGTCTAAAAATAACAATCGTTTCAGCCCAATTGAAGGCAATTTTACTCTCATAATTGGGACAATCTTGGTTGCAAACTCAACACTAAAATCTTCCAGATTAGAGCTATGTCATAACTTGATGAATAACAATAAATGTGGATTAAAATAAATATGAACTATAAAAATGACGCACCCCTAATTGGGATGTCAGCAGGCCTCTCAATAGCATTAAGTACACCCTTAATTGGGACATCTATGTTTAAGTGCTTAATAAATTGATTTCATTAATAGAACCCAAATTCCGCCTTAGTGCATGAATATTAGTGCACTAATTTAGGAGGTGCAATTTAGTTAATGCTGTGAGACCACTTTGCACCCAAATGGACCCATAATTGGCCATAATGTGATTTTATCATATCTATTATTAGCTATGATAATCATGATGATTTAAGTACAATTGAGGTGATTTTGGAATGAATTTAATTTTGCAGATAAATTGGGAAAGATCAAAGGATCTATCAATGGGATTAGTCTATTAGCATTGATGGTTTTCTCAAAGGGTTTATTTTTGAGTCAACCATCAAAATCTAACAGCTTCTGCAATCCAAACCATCCTAATTATTTTCTTATCTATATGGCCTCTCACCCCTCTGCCGCAGGCCTGCATGAGACACCGCCCCACTTCAAATAAATTCTCCTCTATATGCGGAGCGCTGAGTGGAGTTTTAGTATCAGTGGACACACCTCCCCAAGGGGTCGCCCTACCCCCTGTTTTAAGCAAGAAGTCCATAGGCAAGTAGTTTCAAATTATTTTTTACCCCGTTGTCCCCCCTCATTGCCCGTGTGTACTACCTTGACAAGCTGTGTGTCACATACTCTTTGGATACCTAAAATGGCATTTAGCGGTACACTCACCATGCTCTGTTACAACCCCAGATCTGCGCTCATGTGTGGAAATGCCTTAGGAAGGTGAACCGCACTTATGAGCGGTCCAATGCCTCTCAGTCTTCATGCGTTGTGTGAGGTCAATACAGGTCATAAGTCCAACAATTGGAAGATTGCACACCATCACGGGCGATCTGGTGGGATGTTATGCATCTCTTTTTCCAGGAGCGAGTACAGGCTTTTAACCTGTCTAAGAACATCTCCACCTTTTCCATGACCTCTTAATTCACCCTTCTCTCCACGCCTTAGTAGTAGCAATCGCATTATGGACAATCCACACTGTTGTCCTTGTGCTCTTTCTGTCACTACTCCAACCCTCCAAGGAGCTGTGCGTTGCTTCCATTATCACCTTATGAATCAGTTCTAAGCCTTGTTGTTTGGCCACCTGTCATCTCACCACCGCCAGTTGGTGTAATCTTAATTCCATATATGGATCCTCTCATCAGACCCTTTCCTTCATTCATGCTTGGTATTGGCCCAGGCCTCTTCTGCCATACCCCTCTTCCTCCTACTGGCGGTTCTGCTGGCAACAGGAGGGTAGCTTCAGCTCATCTGGGGTGCCTTTCTTGTATCTTTGTATCCATTTGTTGGTGTTTATTGGAAGTGTCCTTCCTACGGTCAGTCTTTCCAAAATAAATTTTAAATTTACTAGTCAAAATATTACCACTATGTATAACCCATCCCCCCAATGGGGTAGTAAAACGCGCTAACAGGACCTTAGTTTCTATCTTAAAGAATGTAGTCGCCTCCAATCCTATGCGCTGGAACCACTATCTTCCAGCGCACTATTGACTTAGAATACAAGGTACCATTGAGTAATCAAACGTTCCCTTCTGTAGCCCAATATGTATGTACTCCTCGGCTGCCAAGTAGTGTAAAACTCTTAATCAATACTTTTTGTGTCTGAGAACTTGAACAACAATGAGGACTCTTGTGGATAAAATTATCTGGCTTCACGCTTCTGTTACACAGGGACTTATCTCAACTACCACCAAAAGGACTTCCCACTCTGATAATAACTGATCCTCTTTAATAAACTTTAAACAAAATGCCCTGAATCTGTTCTATCGCCAGTGGCCTAAGGTCTACAGAATAAGCTCAACGTCCTTTGGTTAAGCCCTACCATGTCATACATAAGGTGAACTATGAATACTCTATTGCCAAATTTACCCAAGGGACAGTAGTTGACTGAGTTCATAGCTGATTCCTACGTCCATATGCTCCCCTCTGAAAAGATCCTAAGGGGGCGTTATCCAAATCTGAGATTATAAATGAATTGAGATTCTTATTTTTTAGTACTAGATGGTCTCAACCCAAGAGATTCTTATTCTTAAATTAAGAATTGAGGAGAAAATTGTATTTAGCCTTGGTAATCAGAACCATCTTTGAAGGTGCACTTATTAAATTTGAATCAGATATCATCTCTTTATAATGAATTAATGTAGACGCCTTCTAATTGCCCCTCAGCTTCCTGCGCCACAAAAAAGGATGACTTCAATAAATGTGATCATGATGTCATTGCTAATGGAGACTAATGAAGGCCTCAACCGGGCAGTCAAGTCAGAATAATTTGGAAGTTCTTAATCATAGAAACCATGGAGGTCTTCTCACTGGCACGCCCCAACTCCTCTTATAATTAAAGCATTCTTCTCATTTGAGTAACCTGTACAGCCTACCTTCTTTGTTTTTCTTAACCGCTCAACTACTTTAAAAGCCTTTCCCCATTAGAACATTGACTTACAGTCTAGAGAACAGATAAATCAACAAGCACACCTGGATTGAATACTGACAGGGCTCAGGATCTTGCAGAGGACAATCTTTATATTCAGCTTAGACAAGTTAGATTAAAAACAAGATCCTGTTTTCAATGGAAGTCTCCTCTTGATATGCTTCTACAATTCCTTCATTCCTACTGGTGTAAATATGTGATGACTTGATAGCACTGAGGAATTTCCAATCAAAACCATTTTAATCAGAAGACTGAGCCACTTTTTTTTAGTACTAGATGGTAAGACTGAGCCACTTTAACATTGGCCTTGGATAAAGTAATATACCCAATCATCTAAATCTAATTAAGACACTGCAAATGGCTAAAAGGGTATAATTGTAAGCCTATTAATGACAAGTTTAAACCAGCACAGGGCAAAATAGCTAAATATAAGTTTGAAAATAATAGTGATTTGAAAATCTTGCCCACAGGACAAGACATTTGGTATTAAGAATTAGAGAGTTGCACTGGTGACTATTAGATTTTTTTATTCATTTGTAACTACCTGCACTTTTAGACACTTGATTAAAGTAACCAATAGAAATTAACTATGACTTGATAATTAAATATATAAATGAGGGCCGTGGGGTGAGGTGAATATAGTAAATTAATCATATATATTACATTAACATAGAACCCATATTCATCAAATACTGTGTCTTTATATCTCTACAATAAAAATTTAGTGATAATAATTAATTTAGATGGCTGGGCAAACAAATTGCAGCATCTCCCCACTTAAACAATCATCAAGGGACAAAAAAAATGTGAGAGGGATATAGTAAATGAGAATCTATGCTTGTAGGCTTAATGCTTTACTAATACTCTTTATTGAATTTAGCATGCGCCTGATTTAAGACAACCATTAGTGAGATTACTCCTAGTTTAGGCGTCCATGGATCTCTACTCGATGTTCTCAAAGAATTCTTTATACATGTGTTGATTTCTAGCCCATGCAAAGCTATGGTTTTCTTCAATATAAGACAATTACTTTATATCAAAGGTAGGTAAGATTTATCAATTTTCATTTTATGGTTCCTAGACTTAGTATTAGAGAAGCGTAATGGAGTAAGTTTCACCTTGTAGATTTATTGTGTCTGTGTGAGTTTTTCATGATATTGGTTTGAACTCATATTCTCTTCATTAACACATGATTATAAATCTTAGGTTAGTGCAGGATGCTTCCTACATATTAAATGGAACGTTTAGTGCCCATTGGCAAGCAATAAGCGATATAATATTAGGAAACATAAGAGGACAAGAAGAGGTTCCAACTGAACGCCTTGGCAGTAATCAACTTATGTAAAATACCAACAAAAGTACTATATGCTTGTTCTATGGTGCCGTTGGTCTTAGGGTAATATGCTTATAAGACTCCAATGTACATCAATCAGATCGTTCTGTCAAGAAATAGTTTGAGATTTAAATTTAGTCCATAATCCATAAAGAGAAAATGCGGTCATCCATGCTGATTATATAGTTTTTATCTTAAAATAAACTTAGGCGCTGTCATAGCGCCTAGGTCTTTGTTTGCTTTGGTTTCCGCCCACTTTTTGAGGTGATTAATGGCCACAATTAAATATAAATTGCATTAAATACTGGGCCAAGGCCAAAATTGTTGATAGATATAATGTACCAGGCATAGCTCAGGTTTAACTAATTGATAGGAGGTATCTTTATGGTAAGGGGATTCAATTTGGCATCTCCTGTGACAGTTGAGGGTCTCATGCATATCAAAATGCGTTGTTTTTAATAATAGTGCTGTTTCAACCGCTAAAAAATATATACCTTCTAAATGCCCAAGCCCCATCGCCTTGTGAGCTCAATAAAAATATCAGTTCACTCCATTGTTTAGAATAAACAATATTGCTGGTTCCTAATTCTTTATAAAGCTTCCCATCTTTGACAATAGATATTATATTTCTAAGGAGCGCTGAACTTCTACTGATTCATTATCATTTTATGGGTAGACATCTTATTAGATAATCTATTATTCAAGTCAGCCGCTAAGGCCATGGTGGTCTTTTGAGATAAAAAAATTGCGCTTTATTGTTTTACGCTGGAGCAGTTGTTGTTTTTTAAAATATAAGCTTATAGTTTCAAAGCCCACCAGAACAGCTACCCTTCTGGCTCCCTCAGATTCTGTAATCAGCGAAGTGAAGTATGATCAGTTACTACTGTTAAATGCACTCTATGAATATAACTAGAGTTATTTTTATGTATAAATGACCTCCAGGCACCCCTTCTCCATTACTGTATAGTTTCTTTCAATACATCCAATGTTCAGCTGCAATAAGCTTATGGTGCTCAACTCCCTCATATTAGCTTGTGATAACACTATCCTAATGGCAGTGAGGGAGGCGTCCGTTAAAATGATTTTTGGCATATAAAATTAGGGTACATTAGTACTAACGCTTTGGTTAGGAAAATCCTTGACTTGTAGAATGCTAACTGACAATTAGCCATCCTTTTAATGTTTTTGTGAAAATATTCAAGGTATATTGCTGAAGTGGCCGGTTGCTCAGGCGGTATTGATTAAAAGGTTTTGCCACTTATAATAAGTTATCTATTTTTCCATAGGGTACATCACCAGGAAATTTGGATGGTCTAGTTCTTGGGATTTTAGGGCATTTACTCGTGGTTCTAAGTGTTAATAACCAAGTTATAGCATTATAAATATGTTACAATGGATTTTACTAAGCACCATAGAGCTCCTTTTAATCTCTTTTGGCAACAAAAAGGTTAAGTCCAAATCTCAACAGTAATACATCTATGTTTGGAATTTTTAGGACCAAATAAAATCAGTAATATTGGCAGATTCTGTGTAAGAAATTTACTTAATATAGATTTATGGAAAGTAAAAATAATATGTCCAGGGATTAGAGCTGCATAAAATATAATTTGATGCATAAAAAAGCTATTTCTTCTTATAAGAAAATTTCTATTTGTATATTGGCATTAGGGTCAGTATATCATTTCTCTGATTATTTCTTATCTTATGAGTTTCTTCTAGGAATTATACTCTAGTCTCTTGCTAGTTTACAAATTTATGGCTGCTGTTCTGAGCATAACTGTTACTCCTGTTGTTTTGTGACTCCTGTGTCTCTTCACTGCATATAACCTGTTTATCTCACTTAATTGAGTTTGAAAACTGATTCGCTTCTCATTTTTGTAATATGCTTATTTCATCAAAGCCATATGATCAGGCAAACTCTCTTTATATGGGTTTTGGTAATTATTTATCATTGGCAGTGAACTCAAAGATATAAAAGGTGTTCTCCAGGGGCGTCATTTGTGACATCATGCTCATACTCTTTTTGACTAGTAGTATACTGGTGCATCCTCTGACATCATGGTGAGTGGGTGTTGAATTATTGTAGCGGTCAGGGGGGTATATATAAGCCGTTGTCACAAGATTAAGATTGACTTAATCCTTTAAAAGAAGCTCTATAATATTGTAGATTTTAATTGCTGTCCATGCTGAGTAAGACTTGATTGTTATTCTAGACAGCTATACTATTAGCACAAATATTAGTATTGAGTAAATTGGGGATTTTGTAAGGGGTATTTTCCTAGAGTGAGTAATTAGCTCCTTTAGTTAAGCTTTACTCAACAAGATAAATTTAAGGCTCACCAAATTTACTAAAATTTTCAACAAATTGACAATATTAAACATTATCTTCAGGAATACTTGGATGTCATGCTTGGTACTCACCCGTGTCAATCATCTAATTGCCTCAATTTTGCTGTCTGGGACTATGATCCCTGTTTGTAAATGAAAACTCTCAGATATTCAAATTTGTTTTTTTAAATAAGCTATACACTAACTGCTTATATTTAAGATTAGCCTTAGTGATATGGTGAACTTACCTCCAATTGACTCAGATACCCACTAAACGTTTTAAAAGAATGTTTTAAAGATAAATAAATTAAAGCATAGGAGATCTATAAATCACCTAGTATTCTGTTCATAGCTCATTAAAGTCACAGTGGTATTACACAGCCTTGCAGCATATGAGTGGGCTGATAAAGACCCTAGGCAGTAATCATATGGGACTTTTTGTTTCACTTTTGGCAGCTCAATATGATAATATCCAGAAAGTAAATCCATGGATGAGAATTATTGCGCGCCTCCCAAGAAGTCTAGCACTTCATCAATTCATGATAAAGAATATAAATCCTTTCTGGTAATATTTTTAACCTTAATTTAGTCTAATACACTCAATTTATCCATCCTTTATTAATGTATATACTGGGGAGGCCCAAGGACTCCTTGGAGGTACTATCATCCTCTGTTTAAAAGCTGATCAAGATTCGTTATTTATACTTCATCAGCTACTTTTGACAGTCTAATTGAGTGCAACCAAATCAGCTGATGATTTTGGTATAAATATGATGTAGGGCGTCTATTGCACAGCCTAAGTCAATGTGTCTTTGGAAAATTATATATTTCCTCAAACAGGGCCAGTGCTTGGTCCTACTCATTCTTTTTAACCCAGAGATGCTTTCCCATGGATGAGAGCAAATAAACTGACCTATGTGGCCATCAAGGCCCAGTTCATCGGAGTTACCTGAATCATAAATATTATATTTATCATAAACAAAAAATATGAAAAAGATACAATTTTATGTTGATTATATAAATTGGCACAAACATAGTTTGGCTAAAAGGACCTGGATTTCACAATGGTCTGGAAGTATTCCCAGGCGTGGAAACTGATTCTATATTAGTGTGGCAAAAAATACAAAAATATTTTTATATAAACATAGGGAAGTTTTTGAGTTGGGTTTTGGTTTTCTTAATAAGTTGGTAGCTTGCTGAAATAGTTAGATTATGATTAGTTCTCATTCAAACGCCCTTAGATTCCACAATTGGTTTGAGAAATCGCTGTGTACAGCCACAAATCCATTGATAATCAAGTATTATTATGCCATCTTCTAATATGAGGTTACAAACCTGATTTTGAAGCATGGTCCTCATCTTCTATTTGTAGTATACCTTAAGGTAATAACCAAGTATATATAAAGTATTCTCCTCAAAGCAGCCTTAATTTCATAAGTCTTCATAAAAGTGGCTTCAATGAGAAAGTCATTTTTTGTGTAAAACCTTAGCAGGAGCGGATATTACTAGTGAGCCAAAAATGCAGCGGCAGCACATTATAAGCCTATAGAGAGATTGTTATTTGAGGCCCCACAGTAACGTATACATTTTAATGGTTGATTTCTGGTGCAAGGCCAATTCTTGTCCATTTTAATGACACAATAGAATTTGGTGCACCAATGTCACAAAAGATCTTAATTTGAGCTTATTAACATCAAACCCATATTATACATTTCACATAATAGGCGTCAGCTGCATTGACTAAGTTAAGATACAAAGTCTCATATTGATCTAAATAAGATTGTAGGTCTTCACAGTAAAGTGGGCTTGATTCCCTTAAAGCCCCAATAGATTGGTCATGTGATCTCCATCTAATTTTTGGTATCATTAGAAGTGACCAGAAGATCTTGTTAGACCAGCTGTTGGATATAAGACTTTACCTCTACCTTTATGTAAATTACACAGCGCTGGTGATGACAAGTGATAGAAACTTCTCCATCCTCAGTTATTACTAGAAGATAAACCACAGGTGCCAAAGTGCCATGGTTTATCAGAGGCCCTTCAGTTGTTCTTTATGGGAAGTCAATTTTGATACTAATTGGGATATACAAGAGTTAGCAGAAGTAAATTATCCCTTTTATTTTTTTCCTCATCTTTTTCACAAACCCTCATCAGTATCAGATTACAAAAATATACTTTGGTCTCAACACATATAGCATGGGAGCGCTTTGCACAGTACCCTAACTGTTTGAATATACAACAAGTGAAAACACTCTTGTCTGATATACCGTTGCAAGTTCTATAAGACTAGTTTAATTATTGACTTAAAATTATGAACCAATTATCTATTTTTCTGTGCACTGGTTGTCTGAGGTTAGGGGCTAAAAGTTACTGCGCTTGAGTAACAATAATTAACCCACTTATTAAAGTTAAGTTACTCATTGAGCACTGACAACAATACTATTAATGTTCTATATAGGGGCTCACAAGCGTGGCAGAGAGAAATCTGTGCGTCAAAAATGTTTATCCACTTAGCTCCATACAAAATATTAGCTTCATGCATAAAGCATTTAACAAAGGGTGCAACAGACTCATCTTTATTGAGGGTATTTAAGAAACAATTTTCTTCTACACTGTCTTTGGTTCTGTTCTGCCAAACTCATATATAATAAGTTCAGTGGTGTTGCGGTAAGTCAAATTAACTTCACATACTTTTTTATTTTTTAGCACTAGGTGGTCCCAACCTAAAGGGGGGATAACTTCATATAATTTTTTTAGTACTAGATGGTCCCAACCCGAGGGGGATTCATACTTCATATAATTTTGACATTACTAATTTCTGGCTTTCAGAGTCTATTAAATTCATTAAAGTATCTAACTTAGTGATATCAGAGGCACCACTATGCTTAGTTCAACAAGGTAGTAAATTTGTATGCATTTCCATTTTTGTAAAATGTGGGAATCTAATTGGATTATACAAAGCATGATATCCTTTTACACAGGAGGCACAAAAGCCTCACAGATTTTTATTGGACTCAGGGTTATCTGATTGAGGAGAAGAAGTAAAATGACTTTAAACTATTGAAGTAGCTGAAGTGTAAGGCTGCCTAAAGTAAGCAGAAGCCATCAAGCTAACCTTTATTTATGGGGAGGTCAATGCAAAAGTAATATGCTATATGAAACCACAAGAATATCCTGCCTGAAATACCCAAAATTGATAATATTGTTAAACAAGTAGAGGTTAAAGGCGCAAATGGCGCCTCACAAATGTCAGTATTAATGCCAGTATATAGTTAAGCTAATGACCTAAAACAACAAATTGTAAACTAACAATGGGATTTGTTTGGCATACTAAAGAAATAGAGGCGTTTTACCTTAAATTTTTGTTCAACCAGTTTGAGTTTTTGTCTGGAAGCTAAAAAGTAAATTTTTAACTCTTTTATCCTTATGACTTGGAAGTGGACTAAAGTATGCAGAATGTTAATCTCCATGTCATGGTCAGAGAATTAGCAAGTAGTTCTATTAATGTTTTTCTCAAGACCATAAAGGCATCATTGAGGTACATAGGTTTTTTAACTAAAGCTAAAACTTGGTAATTTCAAGTTAAAGATATCAAAGAATTAGCCATGTTGTCTATTCATTTTATCACTGTGGTGACAAATAGCTTTAACAGAAGTATGATAAGCCTCCTGGGCCAGCCGCTTCAGTGTCCTTAGGTTGCAATGTATCAGCAGAAAAATATTTTTCTATATCTCATTAAATTAACGTTGAATAAAGCAAATAATGTGCTGCCCCTATAGTGAGCACTAATTTTTGGAACTGGTACTTAGTTGTCAAGTTTTTATAGTACAGGGGTGTTTATTACTTAAAATAATATGGTACAGTATGAATATAGTGAGCTTACAAAAAATAGCCAATAAAACCTTCTTTGTTAAAAATAGGGTTTTATAAAAAATAGAAATGGAGAACACACTTTATATTGAATAGTGACAGTGGCTCAGGTCTTTCAGAGGGTAGTATTTCATCTTTATTTTGGACAAGATAGTATAAAAACAAGATTTGTTCAGAATGGCAGTCTCTTTAATTACTCCTTCAAATCCTTTAATCCTCTTGGCGTAAATAATTGATAACTTGATAGCACTGGAGAAATTATAGTCAATAGCATAATAGTCAGAATACAGGGACACTTTACCAATAGACTTGGTTTAATAACATAATAATAGCAATTAGCCAATTACAACCAAGACACTAAAAATGACCAAAAGGGAATTGTGGCCTATTAATGACAAGTTTAAGCAAACATATGACAAAATAGTTGATAATGAATAATAAAAATATTTGATACAAAAACCAGGCCTGTGAGTGAGGTAGTTGAGGTATTAGGGAATAGAGATTTACATTGTGGGATTAGGGATTTAATCTTCATTTGTACCTACCTGAAATTTGAGACACTTGATATATTAACCAATAGTGATTAAATATGGCTTGACAATTACATATAAAATGTGGGCTGTGAGGCAAGGTAATCCTTTTTAAATTAAACATATATAGATTACATTAACGTTTTGGCCAGATTGATCAAAGCTTATGTTTACATATTAATGGTGTATAAAATTAAGTAGATAGAAATATATATATATATATGGCTGTACAAACCAATTGCAACAAGGTGTACTTAATTAGATCTGTTATTAAATTAGCCTTATTGGTCTAAAATTAGTTAGAGACCTTTGGTTAAGAGGACGCTGCTTACTTCATGGTACTAATAGGTCAACAAGGTTCAAACTTACTGAGATTATAATTCCTTAGATTCGCTATAAAGTGCCATTATAGCCTACTATAGTAGCTAACTCAATTTTATAAGAAAATAAAATTTGGAGCAAACAAGAGGAAGATATTATTATCAAATTTTTTGAGAATCTACCAAACACTTCTATAAATATATTCTCATTTAAATTTTAGTCAGCCAAAATCTTCTGAAAAAACAATGTATTAAATGTAATATCAAAAAATACACTTTATCTCATTAATATTAGGTGAAATATATAATATTATAAGGGTAGTGGATAGCCTAGTTAGGTGGAGCATTTAATTATTTCTGTGGGAGTAATCAATAGATTTTACCCCTTGTATATTTAAGTTACAAATTTTGGGGCTTCTGTTGGCCAGTAAGTTATTTTATTTAAACTTTAGGATACCGGATGATGGTTTTGGAATAAACTTCTTCACCACAGTAGAGATGGAAAAATTATTGTTTCACTTTAATAACTTAAATTGAAGCCAAATTTTAATTTTTTGTTAACTTTTAGCGTTATTGGTTAAATCCGCCAAACTTGTTGCACAGGATACTTATCACTGATCAATGAATGGACCATATGAAGATCACCATTCATTATAAAAAGTGATATAAAATTTGGAGCTATCGCCCCTATTGACACTTTTATTATATATAAAAAATCGCAGAACCTCTCTTCAGACTATTAAAAACCTCCCATTCTCTTTTACCACACAACTCTTTCCTTGGTATTCTTAGTCAATTCCAACCCTTCCACTTACTAATCTCATATTCATTAATTTTAGGACATTTGTCTATCTCAAGGTTTTGGCGGAATTCCCTTGATTTTCCAAACTATTGATACTATGATCAAATTGCTTCTCATCATATAATTTTCCACTCAATCTCAAGAAGATCTTGACTCATATACTACAATCTGCCAGATATATGGCTTATCATCCAGTCATATTAATTTCTCAAAATTACCCCCCTTGAATGGACATTAAGCTCATATTGCTTGTATGCTTAGAGGAACTTTGTGTGGATTCAGTTGTTAATCTGACCACCCATGGGTTCCTTAATGCTGTAGGCATTAATACCAGTCTCCTCAATTATTTCAAACAGTCCAGTCCAAATGCTAGTGAGCTTGTTCTTCTGTCCAGATCCATGTTGGTTGTGGAACAAGACATGATCTCCTACGGTGAACTGTGGGAGTTCTCTGCATCTACTTTGGTCAGCCACCTAATTGTGAATCTTATTACCAAAGCTGGTATAATATGCTTCCGTTTGTAGTTTAATCAGTGTCTCCATTAAATTAGTCAAATAATGCTGCGGTTCTACACTGCCAGTATCCTCCACACATGACTAGAGCAGAGCAGGTAAGGCCAAATCTCTACCATAGAGAAGCTGGAAAGGACTCGTGCCAGCGGATGAGTGGTAGCTGATATTATATGCAAAAACAGCTATTGGTAAGAGGGTACTCCATTTAGAGGGTCAATCTTTCACAAGCTTGCGGAGAATGTTTAACAATGTTCCATTGACCCGTTCCACCATTTCATTGGATTCTGGATGGTAGGGTATAGTCAAGACCCTTCAGTTTGCCATTAATTTGTTCAGCTTGGCCAGGATATGCGATGTAAAATTGATTCTGTTGTCCGTGAGGATGAACTGTGGACAGCCATGTCGCTGTATAACACACTCCATGATAAATTTGGTGGTGGTGACAGCCCCCAAATCATTAATGGCCCTGGCTTCCACCCATCTTGTCAAGTGATCAATTGCTATGATTATATACTTGGATTAGTTCACGCCATTTTGCAAAGGCCCTACCACGTCAAGAGAAACTATATGTCATGAAAACTGGGGCTTAACCAGCTGGTATGTGATCTTCTTGTGGAAATGTTTCTCCACTTGGCACTGATAACAACAACTAACCATCTCCAGAATATCATAATGCATGCTCTCCCAGTAGCGGGTTGCAAGAACTTCAACGTTTTCTGTAAATCTCCATGCCCTGCCACCCTATGTGCATCCAAGATAATCACTGACTTGGCAGAGGTTTTTGGGAAATTCAGCGTCAAATCTCCAATACGCTTATATAGTTCCCCATCACGTAAGAAGGTATTATGTCTAAACCCATCTAACACTTTGATCACTTGCGGTGGCTCATCATGATACTTGCCCACCACCATCTTCTCATACATAATGTCAGCTATGTATGCCATAATGGCAACCGTTGGTAGCCATGAAAGACAGTCTGCATTTTATTGTTTCACCCCCAGCTGGTGTATAATCTCAAAATCATACGCTTGGAGCTTCAATGCCCATTTCATGATCCATCCTTCAGGTTCACAGAGATTTTGCAGCCAACGCAAGGATGCATTATCTGTTACCACTTGTAATTTTACCCCATGTAGGTATACCCAGAACTGTTTATATGTATATATCACCACTAAGCACTCCCGCTTGGTCATGGTGTAATTCCGTTCATGACAATTTAAGATTTGGCTGCAAAAGGCAACAGGGTGCTCTACACCGTCATCATCATTCTGAGATAATACTGCCCCTATGGAGGAAAGTGATGTATCCTTTTGCACTATAAATTGCTTTTAAAGTTGGGATATTGCAAAATTGGCACGCTTGCCAACACTGTTTGCAAGGCATCAAAAGCGTTTTGACATCATTCCGTTCAGTCAAAGGTGGCGTTTTTCTTCAATAACTCAAAGAATGGTGCCCCAAAACAACTGAAGTTAGTAATGAACCACGTGTAGTACTTACCATTCCCAAAAACACTTGGATATCTCGCTCATTTCCTGGATAAGTCATCTTACAGATGGCCTCCACCTTTGCCAGCTGAGTTTAAGGCCCTTTGAGTCCACTACAAAACCAAGTTATTCTAATTGCTCCTTAAAAATGACACTTCTGAGGCTTGATCTTGATGTTAGCATCTGAAGGTGGCGGAAAACTTGTTCCAAATGATTCATATGTTCCATGAACATCTGAGAGAATACATTGATATTGTCGAGGTAAACTGGATCTAGGAGAGCTTCAGGTCGCCTAAAATTGTTTCCATCACCCGCTGGAACGTAGCTGGGGCGTTACATAACCCTTGGGCATATGCATAAATTGGAACAACCCCTTATAGGTGATTATAGCGCATTTTTCCTCTTCTGCCACTGGAAACTTGATCTATCAGCACCCCAATATCAACCCATGGCAGAAAAAAATTAGCCCCTCCCAGTCAATCTAAAGTGACATCAATCCGTGGAAGAGGGTAGGAATCTTTCTTTGTGATGCTATTAAGTAATCTTTCAGTATTCAATAACCAGCTGGTTGGTGCCATCTTTTTTCTTAACAATAAGCACCGGTGATGCCCACAGGCTCTTGATTGGCTCAAACATCCCTTGTTTAATTAATTTATCTACCTCATTGGAGACAGCCTCCAACACCACTTTTGAGTGCTAAATAGGTCATGAACAATTTATAACAATCGAGTTTGTCTCAATTAGTTGCATTTTGACATAAATTTTGATTTTCTAAATCTGAGTCAAATTGCTTTAAAAATACTTTTGGCTCAGTCTTTTTGGGCGCTGGGTTGTTCCTCACCTGAGTTGAAGATTAGGCTCATATGAGCCTAATCAATGATTTGGGTGAGACCCCCAAAGGCCAGCCTTTATAAGGCGCACCCACCAATTCCAAAGCTCACTTCAGAATTTTGCCCCTAGCATTTTCTTCCTGAGGATCATTGTTGGTTGCTCCCCAGATGAGCTCTGGTCAGCAGGGTCCCTTTTTATATCCTGGATAAAAATAAAGGTTGCTTCAGGGTTAGCATACCTCGCTTACCTGTTGGTCTTTTTTGGGTGCAGAGTCAAGGAGCTTTTGAGTGGTTGGAATGAGCCAACCTCCAGAGGACTTTGCATAACCAATTAGTAGTAGGCAATGTTTGGCGCTTTTGGTACCACAAACCTCTGCCTACTCAGTTAGGCTGCTTAAGGTTGCTTGTTAATGCGCCAAAGAATTATTTTATTATATGGCTTTAGAAACTGAGATTTTCCATCCATTACACAAATGGAGGGTGATCTCATGTGTCTACCCAATGCACCCCCCTTGTGTACACCCCAAATTGTGGTCATCAGAAGCAAATATATCATGGTATTTTTCAAATAGTGCCATCTCCCTATCTTTCTGTTCCTCTGAAAGTCTGTTCAGAGCTTCCCGCAGAACCACTGTCATTACGCCAAATGAGAATTTTACTGGTAGGCTTAGGTCCTCCCATGAGCTGAAGTCGTGAATATGGTGAGCCTCATCAATAGGAGCCAGGTGTAAATAAGCCACAACTTGGTGCCTTTGAACCGTCATAGCCCCTTCTGCAGGTTTGCTATCAGCACCTTCACTTTCCCCTGCCTGGTAACAATAGCTTAGGAACCACATGAGGTTCAAGCTGGGATTGCTGGTAGGGCCCCATAATCACCCTGTATAAACCTTCTGAGATGTTAATTTCAAGCTCGTCCTTGATATGACCTGATGCCAAATGGTATACTTATAGTGCAAGCAGCTTGTAGCAGAATACCTTTGTATTTGTAGATCTGGTTGGAGAGGGTTCTGGTCCTCCACTTCATATGCCAATATCGGACAGGAATCACCCTGTAGTTGTATTCCAAGTTGATCTTAGTGGAGAGGATCAGGTCCTCTGGGACTCCACTTGAGGTAAAGTAAAAGGGGATCTGTTGTCCCAAGATAAATATCGTTTCTTATGCCATATTGACCATGCCCAGATCCCCACATGAACGCAGAACTGATCAATATGTCATAGTTAATATTTGGCAGAGCCACCGCTGGAGTGGAAGCCCTAACTGAACCAAATTGCAGTGGTAACGCGCTGTAAGCTCTTTCTGACACAGTGCTCTGTGCCCCACGTCTCATGCACTACTCTGTGTTCCACATCAGGCTTCAGCGGCATCTTAGCCATGAGCTTGGTGGAGATTATATTAACTGGGGCATCAGTATCTATAATAGTTTAGATATTTATGTTCTGAACAAAAAGATCACAATAGGTACACTCCAAATAAGAAGAGCTATTGGTGTTTATTATGTGAACGTCCAAGGGTTTTTTGTTACCAATAAAAAGTAACAATACCAGCACTGCCATAAGGATACTCCTGAGCAATCTTTTCTACTGGAATGTTTACATTAACCCCACTAGGGAGACGACGTCTATTGAGGGTCCAACATCACTTGTGCCGTTTTGTTCAAGGATTTGCTAAGCATATGGCTTTTGCACATCTCAGCAGAACTCAGAGCCTGTAGGGTGATGGTCACTCACTTTTATTTAGGCTGGTTTATTGTTAACATTTATAGTGTTCTTGATTATTCTCGGCTGATAACCCCTAAATTTATTTAACTGCTCAGGGTTGACATCATGCAATTCTCCGCGTTATATGATAGATATAATCGTTTGATAATAGTATGGAGACTATTATTCATAGTTGAATAAAGTACTAGAATTAGGCCCAACTCTTGGCCAGTATTTCCTCTTGAAATACTTAGGATATCCTTAATAGGGATTCGTTCCCTGATACCGCCTAACTCAATCCATGCTCAGATCCCTGCTTACAGTTTCTCTCTGATGACACACAGTTAGCAACAATCACTGGTTCAGTTCAGCTTCTCTTCTCTGGATCCCCATTATGATCCTTACTCTTTATCCTAAAGAGTCTTCCAATTAAAGCACACAGAAATAATTTCTTTGAGAAAAATTAGAACTTAACATGGATACTGATAAAGTATATTAAGATAATACTCTGGTAATTAGTGTTTTTATTAGTGTATTCTTAGGGGAATTTATGGTGGGGATTCGGCGCCCAACCCTCAGTTGGCAACTCCTTAATGAAATGACAGCCGTTGCTGTTGGGTTACCCATCCTTGTCTCATCAGAGATGGTCTTCACCATCATGGCTAGGATTCTGTCATTGGACATCCTCAAGACCTAAAACGCAAAGAGTCAGAAAACATGTCCCTAACGTTTTCCTCTCAATCTCAGTGAACCAACCATATTTGGCAAGTGACCTGCTTAGGTAATGGGACTTGTTACCCATTAAGGAAGGTCACAAACCAACTTATCATTTTGCTAGTTGCAGGTGGTATCACTCACCTTGCAACTTAATCCTTAAATTCCCAATCAGTCAGTGATGAAACCTGACTGATCCCAAATGTTACGCTTGATAGTTAATCATCAATCGACTATCAGATGTCCCTATTTTGTCAGAACTCTGTCCACGAGATCTTAAGTATTCATCTGGATTGATCCCTGACAGATCCAACCCAGGCAAATAACCTAAAATCCCCAAAACATTGTTACCCTAAAATCAAGGCAACTGATATCAATTCACTTTGCTATAAGGATTTATTACTTAGCAACCCCTGGTAATCTAGTCAGCTGGGAAGATGGCAAAAATCCCTACACTCCCCCACTTGCCTAGATTTCTGTGAGAAAAAGATTGGGGCAGGAGAACACACTTTAGACAATCAGTTGAATACTTCATTTGTTCAAGTGAAGTATGATCAATTAATACTCAATGCTGTTCAGGATGACCTTTGGCATGCGGCTCTCTTCCTCTTCCTCCTCACTACCATTTACTCAAAGCATGGTCCCCACAACCTCTTGATATACCAGGCTGATCAATTTACTCATGATGATATTAATCTCAAGATTAGTTTTCCCCTTATCAGTGCATATGACCCACTGTCATATTCAGGATTCTTGGTCTGGCATCCTCAATTTCCCAACTTTCTCCTCACCCTCAACAGGAGATTCTTGCCGTCAATGTTTGTTTCATGGTGCAATTAAGAATGCTCATTTATATTCAACCTTTGTATATTATCATAATAACCCTTTGGCTCATATCATCCTTAATTATTCTCTGGAGAGCTTATCACATTAATTTTGAGACTAATTTCTCTGAAACTAGAGCTTAATTTATTTCAGTTTGCATAATATTGATTATCATATAAGTCCGACATCCCCCTCTCATCCAGCTCATATGTCAAATTCTGAGTCTTGGTATCAAAAGCTGATCAATAGCATATCTGATAAATACCTTTTGCTCTTCCAGCTGATTAGTCAATCTGCATGATGGAACCTCTTCTATGGTCCTTTCAGTACTCATACTCCCAGTCAAGTACCCATAGACAGTCCTTCCGTGGAATTACTGGAAATGGTAACTAACCCTGACGAAACCAGGTTATCAATTGTCTTTAATGACTCGTTACCAATAAATCCTCTGTTGTCAATTCCTGAGTTATATTTTGAAGCTCTCCTATATTTCGCTCCATTCACAGATTCTCCTAACATCATCATCAAACCTCTTGAAGCAATGCCGTATTCTCAATCATTTATTTCTCACCAGATTGGACTTGCTTCCAAAGTTCCTCTTCTCACTTGATCAATATTACAAGCCAGCTGTTTTGGCCACTGAACTAGTCATTGGAAACAGCGTACATTTTGAACTTCCTTATGCATAATTAAGGTTTAAGTAACAGAGGCTTTGTCCATAGCTCTGAACTCTTCTGATCTTGAAAACATCCTAGATTGGGATGTTGCATCCTATGCTCTTCACTTTACTGGCCAAGTTCTTTGAAGTTGGGCCCTGAAGCTTCCGGCCTCTCCTGGCTTCCATCTCTTATTCTGCTTCAGCTTTAGAGAAGTTCATAGTCGTCTCCTGCAGGATGCCAATTGTCTCTTGCATGACTATCTCATTTCTAGCATTTCCCATCAGTATCTTCCACTGATGGCTTTGCTAGGGGGCATGATTCAGCAACCCCCGCCTAGTATCCCTTGCTTGATGAAGGACCCTATGTCCGGTGTTCTTGACAAAGCCTGTCAGCAAGCGCTCAAGACCAATCTTCTGGCTCCGGTGCCATATTGTGATTACTCATGGTTATTCGCCAATTGCCTCTTCTTGCACTGTTGCTTCCCTCCCCACTCTGGGGTATTGCGTTTAGCATCTTCTGACATTTCTATTACTCTTCCTCTAGTCATTTTTTCGCAGGAATCTTCATCCACTCAACGAACTTGGTTTTAAGTAGTTCTAGCCCTCACTAGCATCCAATCTCATATAGATTTTGATGTGTTATCTACTACTACTGTAATCCATCCCCTCCCCCGATAGGCAACATAGGCAGAATCTTCCTAAAATCAAGGATAACCAATAAAAAATAAATATTATAAAAATATATTGTTTTTTCTATGCGTTTTTTAATAATCTTTTTTTTCCAATAAATTTTATCAATTTTTTATTTTTTTCTTCTTTTTTCCATATGACTTGACCTTTTTTGGTTCAGCAGTCCATCTTTTTATTTTATTTCTCCAAACTGAATCCTAGGTATACTTAGAGTTACTAGTTTTCTATGGTTCAGAGGTCTTACTTTTTAAGATTTGACCATCTAGTTTGGTTCAGCGGTCCTTTTTTCAGAGGCTACCAATCATTATAACATACCCAACTTAATAGTTCAGTGGTCCTTCAGTACTCTTTTTTCATTATTTTTCTTCATAGATCCATTGCTTTAAATACTTATCATGGACTCAATTTACTATCCTTCCATCCAAGAGGTTCTTGATGTAGTAGGCATCCGTCAACAGCTTGGCAATAATCTCAAATGGACCTGACCACAATACATCCAGTTTGTTTCTTCTCCCAAAACCATTTGTATTGCAATAGGCAACTCTTTTGCTTATTTGAAATTCTTCTAAGGCCAATCAGCTCTTATTTTCTGTTGTTTTTGCTCAAATCCTTTTCTTTAAAGTCATATCAAATGCTTGCAACTGCATATCAATTAGGATATTTATCAATTGGTTCAGGTACTTCTTGGCACTCATCCCCAATGTTAGTTCCACCAGCAAATATAAAATAGGCATCAATATTGCCTTCCATCCATATAACAGCTCAAACAGCATTTTTCCCATCGCCATATTATGACTGATATTGTAGGCAAACATCACCAAACTCAGGTACATTCCACATGTGGAAGTTCTTCCTGCGATTAGCTTCCTCAGCGTCATGTCCAGCGTCCCAGTGACTCAGTCTACTAGCCCGTTCATCTCCAGCTGGTAGGGAACTGACACAACTCCACTGACCCATTATTTCATTTGATTGCAGGATCACATGAGACGTGAAGTTTATCCCATTATCACTCAGCAGGACCTGCAGGCATCCATGTCAGTACACTACTTGATCTATGATGAACTTCACAGTACTGCTAGAGTCTACTTTTGCCAGGGCCTTCATATCAACCCATCTTGTCAAATGATCAATCACAACTATCATGTACTTGGCTCCCCCTGTGCTCATTGTCAGCGGTCCCATCACGTCAATGGACACCATATGCCAAGCAAATCCAGGTTGGACCAGTCAGTGTCCAATCATATTTTTATGTGGCTTGTGCAACTGGAACTCCACACAGCAAGCCAGATAGTCCGCGACATTGTAGTTGATGGACTCCCAGTAGTACTAGCAAATATGATTGTCATTTTTCTCAGGCCTCCATGCCTGATAACCTTATTAGTGGCTTGAACAATAGCTGCTCTTTCCAACAGCTTTGGGAATAGTAACCACTTCCCATTGATTATCTTAAAAACTTGTCCATCCATGGTCTCAGTGTTTCATCTCTTTTCAAAGTGCACCTTGGATTTCTTGGGGCTCGTTTCCAATTTCTCCATCAACCATTCTCTGGAATAGCTCATTTGCCTGCTTGTATACCATCTGGACCATTGGTAACTGCAATAAGCCATCCGCATTCTAATGAGAAGCCCCTGTTCAGAGGACAATCTCATAATTGTAAGCCTGTAACTTCAATGACCATCAGGCCAGTCATCCTTTTGTTCTCACAAATTGTGAAGCCAATGCAACAAGGAGTGGTTTGTCACCACTTTGAAGTGAATTCCATGGATGTACACCCAAAACTGTTTACAGACATAAATGACCGCAAGGCATTCATGCTCAGTTATGAGTAGTTCCTCTCATCATCTGATAGTGTCTGGCTCACATATGCCACCGGATGATCATCTCCAAGCTCATCTAATTGGCTTAATATGGCGCTGATCACCGTTATTGGAGCATCAGTTTATACAATAAATTCTTGATTGAATTTGGATAATTAAAAATTGTAGAATCTATTAAGTACTGGCATAACTCATTGAAGAAATATTATGCTTCTTCATTACATACGAATCCTTTCTTTGGTTCTTCAACAGATGGAATAAGGGCTTGGCAATTCTGGCAAAATGCTGAATAAATCTTCTATGGTATCTAACCATTCCAAGGAATACTTGGATATCTCGGACACCCTTTGGCACAGCCATTCATTCTATGGCTTTGATCTTTTGGCTTGCGACTGCTGTCCACTAGAGTTGATCACGAATCCCAGATATTCCAACTCTTTCTTGAAGAAGTGACACTTCCTCAGCTTAATCTCAGGTTGGCTGTGGACAGTCTCTGTAATAATTCCTCCAAGTGGTGTAAATTGGTCAGTAAATGTTCTATTGAACACATTGATATCATCCAAGTATACCAGCACGCATTACAACTTCAAGTCATTTAGTATGGCGTCCATGGCCCTCTGGAACGTTGCAAGAGCATTGCATAGACCCTGGGCCATCCTCATCATTTTATATAGCCCCTGCTTGGTAATAATCGTTCATTTTCTTGGTCTTCTCTTGGAAAATCAATAGCCAATATCCCAATATCAGATCCATCATGTAGAAATACTTCACTTCTCCTAATTGATTCAGTGCATCATCAACTCTTGGTAGTGGGTACAAATTCTTCTTTGTAATCTTGTTCAGCTTCCAATAATCAATCACTACCCAACAGAGACATCCTTCTTCTTCATGATAAGAATTGGACTCACCCAGGGACTTGATGATGGAACTATAAGCCCATGCTCTCTAGTTTGCTGATTTCTTCCTCCACTACCGCTTTGGCTGCCTTCAACCATTGAATTGGTCTCATCCTGATTGGCAATTTTCCCAGTATTAACCTTGTAAACATCTCTCACACATCCCAAATCGTGGTCATCCTGGGTGAATACTTCCTGATACATGTTGACCAATTTGAGCACCTCCTCCTGCTGTCTGTCTGTCTGTCAGATCAGCCTGTTCTCAATTGATCAATAGATTGATTCTCTCAGCAACCTATGCTGTTAATCTCATCATAGGTCCAAAAATTCATGGGCCCATAAAATTGATATTTAATATTTTTTATTTTTTATCTATTTTTTGTATTTTTGCAATGGGACTTTTAGCCTAAAATAGGTTCAGAAGTCCTTTTTTCCCCTTATCCAAACTGGATCCTAGGTATAATCTGAACTACCAGTTATCGTGGTTTAAAATCTTATCCTTTTAAGATTTAACCATTATCTGGTTCAGTGGTCCTCTTTTAGGACTTGACCAAAATCTCAGGACATAACCATTTAATGGTTCAGAGGTCCTCTGAGAACATTGTAACTATTTTATTTTAGGTCCAATACTTCCAATTTATTATTGACCTTCTTCACTATACAACCAGCTGTGCTGTTTCTTCACATATAGGCAACACTTGCCAACTTTGGCAATACTTGTAAATGTTTTCATTCATTAGGCCTTCAATCATGACTTGTCATTCATCCAACAGGTTATAATTTATTTCGTTTTTCAGCAACTGATACTTAAGACTTCATACCTCCCACAATTATGAATTCCTCATTAGTCAGTTCCGTTTGATTGTTCTGATCATCTTTTCTCTTAAAAACTATTTTTAAAATTTGTTGCCATCTAAAACGTTGTAAGTAAATCCACTGGTGAATCTGGAAACGATCCCTTAATCACAAAGATTCATCTAGCCTCTTTAGCTTCATCCAATTCCATCTTGACTTGATGATCTTCGTCTCCAGCATATTCTGCCTCATTGATTAAATATAATTAGGTCAAGCGATTCTCTCCACTCTCTTGGATCAATCACTTCCCTTTTTTGACCTTATACTCTTCATTGGTAATGTAGTCCAATTTTCTGAATTTATTGCTCTCCATATCAACTCATCCAATGTCTCATCTAGTGTCTCATCTAACGCCTCACTCCTCAGGACTATTTAAATAGGACCCAATTTCAACCTGAGTTGGCCCTGCTGATCCTTGGGACTATTTCAGATGGACCCAATTTCAACCCAAGTTGGCCCTGCTGATCATCATCATCTTAGTTGATTTCAGGTGGAACAGGTTTTCTTGCAGCACTAGATAGTTCCATATCTAGGCTGCAAGTCCTTTTCCCAAATTATGAGTATCTTCTCCTATTTGTTTCACTAGTATCACATATTTGAGCTAAGTGAACGCAGATTAACGTGATCCACTTCACGTTCAGTCTTCAATGATGTTACTCTACCTAGTAAGAATTGACATAATTTGGAAATATCTTCATATGACATCATGTCCTAATATCTTTTAGTCAACTACACCCCTGTAGTGAGCACTAATTGTTAAAATTTCTAGGATTCTTGATTATTCTCGGCTGATAACCCCTAAATTATTTAATTGCACAGGTTTGGTTGTTGTGCAGTTCTCCACGATGTTTGACAGTGAAATATAATCATCAATAATAGTATGAAGACTATTATCCATAGTCGAATTGAAGTACTAGAAATTGGTCCAATGCTCGTTTAATATTTCCTCTCAAAATACTTATAATGTCCTGAATAGGGATTCATTCCCTGGTACTAGCTATTTCAATCCACGCTCAGATCCCTGTTTATGGTTTCTCTTTATGAAACACATTCAGCAGCAACCACTGATTTGATTCAGCTTCTCTTCTCTGAATCCCCGCTCAGATCCTTACTTTTTATCTTAAAGAGTCTCCCATTTAGAGCACACAGCAATAATTTCCTTGAGAAAGAATAGAACTTGAAATGGATTCTGATAAAGTATATCAAGATAATACTCTGGTAATTAGTGTTTTTTATTATTGAATTTTAGGGGAATCTAGAGTGGGAATTCAGCGCCCAACCCTTGGTTGAAACCTCCTCAATGAAACGGCAGCCGCTGCTGTTGAATTACCCATCCTCATCTCATAAGCGATGGTCTTCCCCATCCTGGCTATGATTTAATCGTTGGACATCCTCAAGACCTAAAATGAAAAAAGTTGTAAAATGTGTCCCTAACATTTTCCTCTTGATCCCAGCAAACAAACCATATTTGGCAAGCGATCTGCTTGGGTAATGAGACTTGTTACTCATTAAGGCAGATCAAGAACCAGCTGATTGATTCATTAGTTGCAGGTGACATCACTTGCCTCAAAACTTCATCCTTAGTTTCCCAATCAATCAGTGATGAAACCCAAAAGATCCCAATCGGTACACCTGATAGCTAATCATCAAATTAACTATCAGATGCCCCTATTTCATTGGAAACTCTGCCCTACGAGATATTAAGCATTCATCCTGATTGCTCCCTGATGGATCCAACCCAGGAGAATAACTTAATCTTCCCCAAAACATTGTTACCCTGAAATCAGGGTCAACCAATATCCAATTCACTTTGCTATAGGGAAATATCCCCTAGTGACCCCTGGTAATCTAGTTGGCTAGGAATATGGGCAAAAATGCCAACAAGTTTTATGTGAAAGTTGTTTATATTAAGTCATTGGGTTGGGTACCAGGACCAATGCAAAGAGACTTATGGGAATTGTTAGGAACATTTTTAATTTTATTAGTAGAGTGAGAGCATCCTGTTTCTTCTGCACTTAAGCTTTTCCCTGCTTAATCAGAACAGTTGGCACCGCATGAACCTGCTGGTTACCAGGGCATTTAGCCACATGATGGTCTTTTTAGCCGCATGAGAAAAAAGCATTCATAAATGGCTCCCATCTATAGTTTACGCATGAAGGTCTGGGTTGAAAGTTAAACAAAGAATTAAAATTAGGTTGGGGATGGGGCAGCTGAGCGTAATGAGGGCGGTAAGGATCCACTTACATATTGGGTGGCCAAGTATTTCCCAACAGATCATAACTAGGTTGTTGTGTTCCATTTCCTGATGAGGACGCAGCAGCAATAGCAGGAGCCTTCTTCTCCCATTGGGAGCACTGATTGTGACAGAGAGATGACATAAAGTGTTAACAATCTGTAAAAGCTCCACATCTTTGTGAAGTATGTGGGTCATTGCATTATGAAGTTTGCAATATGGCTTAACTGCTGCATTTATTATTATGCTCACATCCTTGTTGGTTAATATTTGCTCCTGCTAACACATGAGCTTCAGCCTTGAATTGCTCCACAAATTCCACCAGGGACTTGTTCTTGTGAAACTGTATTGTCAGAAATTTGGCCTTGCGCTGCTCCATCTTTGACACGCCCCTGAACAGATGGAGCACATTCTCCTTTACCTCTTGATAAGTTACAGATTTACTCTGGAGGTAACAGGTGACCTGATTGGCGCTCTCAATATCAATAGCGAATAGCAACAGTCTCACTTTACACCAATCTTATGCTCTTTCTACAATCTATTTGAACTGTTTAAAATATCTGTACATGTTCCCATCATGACTGAAAGGTGAGAAATTCTTGATCCAAACAAAATCATCTTGCACCATGCTTTGGGTGTGAGGAACATATTGATTAGGTTCAGAACGGCCAAAGGGAACATCCAGTTGTGGACAAGAATAGTATCACATGTGTGAAAATTCGAGGATTGCTCGCTTGTTTATTATTATCCTGCACATCTATTTGGGACGAAGTTCTGTAGATTGATCCTCAGTAGTGCCTGTAGTTAACGGTATTCATACCATTAAAAAACTCACTAGGCCTATTATAATTGTCCCGACTCTTCCATCCAATTTGGGCATAATTTTCCCTTCATGTTTGGGAACTTCTTCTGAGGCAGGTAAATATACAAGCTATGGATTAGGCACATCCAGCTTGTTAACACTTTCTCCAAAGAAAGGATTCAATGAGAAAACCAGGAAAGAGATGAAATATATATAGCTTTTATTATAAGCTATTTATTAGATGTCTAGTCATTAGGCCAGGTTCTGGTATTTATACCTCTAGGGCATCTCCTGGCCACATCTGGATACAAGATTTCAACAGATATTTTACCACCTCAGTTCGTCCCTTTAACATATATGACTGAAACCTTTTCTTAGGTTTATTGGTGGCAAAACACTCTCAAAATTGGGAGGATTTCAGGTACAAAAATTGCGAAAAAACATGCAAAATTGTCATAAGATTTTCTTGATTTGAGTTTCGTCATACTGCTGATGACATAAACCTTCTGTAAAATTCTTGCCTCGATTGAAGTAGATGACATACCCCTAATCAGGACATCAGCAGGCCTCTCCCTTGATAGCACTAGGTACTCCCTTTTGGGCGGTCCATGGGCAAGTGCAACATGTCTATTACATGGATTGACATACGAATTTTGCCCTAGGGCAGAAAATTGATCACGTTTTTTGTTCATCTGATGGTCCATGGGATTTTTAGAAGTTAACTTCAGGTCAGTCCTGAATGATTTTATATACAATTTAGTTGATTGTGCTCCCAATAATCAGGACCAATTGCCAAGATTTGATGCATAGGGAATCAGCCATAATATGTGAGTGTATTTGGCCCAAGCACTTAGATAAAATACTTGATTGAATTGACATTGGGATATTCGGCCTGAATTATATAATTGCAATAGGCTTTTGAGGTGAAAGTATAGGTGTTATCTCAAGCGTTGAAGGGATAATTGTCCCAATCTGATGATTGTCAAATGTTTATTTTTGAGTCAACCACCAGAATCTGACAACGTGGATGGATGCAAATCCGCAGAAGTGGACTGAAAAGAGGTTGGATTGTGGGGGAGGAACAGTCATGACCCCAGGGGTACTCGCTGGCTGATCCATATTATTCTTCTCCAGTCTCACTACTGACTGCACCCTTTCCTCCCTTACAAGTCAGTTAAGCAAAATGTTCATTGATTATCCACTCAGCTTTGACCAGATAGCATTAACACCGGCTGTCTTGCACCTCTGTTGGAGCACCTTTAATTTGTTCTGCAATTCGCGGTGGAATTCCCACTTGGTGTCCAGTTTTTGCTCCATTTCATGAAGTTGTGGGAGGACATCCTACAATGTGCCCTGCATTCTTGCGTTCTGCCATCCAGTGTCATGCGCTTGTCAGTTTTCTTCGTATACTTGAAAAAATATAGTGGCTCATTCCCATACCAGCTCCTCATTGGCCCATCAAAGGTTATCCTAAAGCACTCTCATATTAGCGTACTCCACCATTTAACAGGACAGAAGAGTAATGACTCAGCCCTGGGCCACCTGACTGGCACTCTCCAACTGGTTGATCTGACCCAGCAACTGGCTGTATTATGAGGACGCAAAAAAAGAGCTAGTTTTATGGTCAGCCGTCCGCTGGTTACTCCACTCAGAATGAAGTTGACTAAATTTGACTGTACAGAGTCAGCATGATCAGTCATCCGCTGCTCTGCCAGGGTAACCTGGTCCCTAGTCTGAGCCACTTCTGTTTTAATCCCTTCAGTCCATTCTGCCATGTCCACCAAAAAGCGCTTGGCGTTACTACCCAACGTCGTTACATCTCAAATCCATTCAGCTGAAAGCCCGCGCCAGTTTAACAATTTTCCTATTACTCAGAGTAACTCAAGATTCAACTGTGGAACTAATTCATCCAAGCGATGGTGGACATCCATGACACAACTGTCCATGTGCACTAGCGCCCCTGAATCTCTGAGAAAGAGTGGTCAAGGCGATCAAGTAAGAGGCAATTATTGTTCTATTGTGCTTGGACAAACCACATGAGGTTCCAATCTCATTGTTATGGCAGGATAACACATGCAGTAGTTGGCAGATCGAAGGCTGAATGTACGCAACCAAGTATTCCTCAGCTCCATGTGTGCTGAGCTGGCAAGACAACCCCATGGTGGTAGCGTTGTGGTAAGAGGTATACAACTCATAATGAAGTTCTTAGTCCCGTTGGTTATAAAACAAATTCAGAGCATGTTCCCTCACATAATTTTTATAGAGGCGGTAACCCTGCAAGAGCCATTCCATAATACCCCGCAGTTGCTGAGGGGTCATGTTAGTGAACTGCCCTATTGATCTGACTCCAACGTGGGACAAGTACCTAACTGTAGTTCCAACCTAGTATCCTCACCCCTGGTTCCATCACCGTGAATAGTGCTGATTCTTTGTTGGATGACTCCATTGTTTTCCCGGAGCATCAGTTGTGAATTCTGATTAAATTTCTAGATTAAAAAGTGAGGGCTTGCCATGATGCCCTGGTGCCGTTGTGCTACAGTTGACCAGTGGCCCACATGTAGTGAGCACCATTGTTAACTTTTGGCAGTATTGGTTCAATCCGCCAAGCTTGTTGCACAGGATACTTACCACTGAGCAATGGACGGACAATATGGAGATCGCCAATCCTTGTTAAAACCATTTATAAAATATGGAACTATCGCCCCTGTTGACACATTTATTATATATATAGAAAAGCAGAACCTCTCTGCAGACTACTAAAAACCTCCTCTTCTCATTCCATCACTCAACTCTTTTTTTTAGTACTAGATGGTCCATCACTCAACTCTTACCCTTGGTATTCTTAGTCAATTCCAACCCTTCCGCTTAGTAATCTCCTATTTGTTACTTTTAGGAGCTTTCATTCTATCTCAAGGTTTTGGTGGAATTCTCATGATTCACCAAAATATTGGTACTACAATTGATTTGCTTCAAATCAATATAATCCTCCACTCAATATCGAGGCTCACCTTGACTCATATACTACAATACGCTGGATATATGGCTTATTGTCCAGTCATATTAATTATTTTAACATTTTTTAAATTACAAGAAACCAGTCATTTAAATTGCACCATTTCTACACAATGTTAATGCACTCAACGTCTGCTTCCCCAGCTTGGGGTGGTGGTGCACCACCTTCTAGCGTATTTCAGCCACTGCCAAGGTATGCTGAGGCTAGCTCCAATAGCCCTCTTATTGCTATTGGGCGTTATGTCCTACCTCAGGACTTGGCTCATCACCTTTCAAGCTCCCAGGCAGTGCTCTGAATATCCTTAAAGCTCCCTCAGAGCAACCTGAAATTCTGCCTTTGAGTCAAGTATATGAATCTTTTCCTTTATGCTAATGCAGCCATCATCAAGATGGCTAGGGTTATTTATAAACCTGCCAGATTATTAATTTTGCCCCTTCAAGTTGTATTTTGAACCTGGCTTTACATCTGAAGCCCATGCAATGGCAGCAGCTAAGCTGAAGTTAATATATAAAGAAACTAACATCGATGAATCCCCCCTTGGGTTGGGACCATCTAGTACTAAAAAAAATATCTATATAAAGAAATAACAATTCCCACCATTCATACGTGGCTTCCAGATAAGGCCACTCTTGTGGTTCAGGTTTCCAGATTGCCCTCACATCTTTCTTCCAAACGCTTTCACCATAAAATCACGGAGGTTTTGTTGCTTATAGCGCTGACCTCATGTTGCAGTTCGTGGTTCCAAATGGTGCAGATCATTTAGAAGGGCCTCATGCTTTTGCAACAATATGCCCTTTCCACTGGGACACCCACCTCACTATACCCACATACTATGATCAGTTCTGCCCCTGATCATCTTTTTTGGGTATTCATTAAAAATGGCCGTGACATCTGTCCCTTGTGCTTCAAACTTAATTATTTAAAGCACAAGTGACCGCCAGTTTATGTTGCAGCTGCTTCCACCGATCCTCCTTCCAATGTCAGCCCTGCTGCTACCTTGATAAGATTTTATGAATGGGGCTCAATTCTTCCTCCCCCTACCTCAACTAATGCTGGTGCTGCTCCCAAAGTTCCAGCCAATTAGAGTTCATCAGGTAAGGTCTTTCCTGAGCAGGTTGCTGCTCAGGTTTCAGCTGAATTGCCATGGTCAACTTTTCAAAATCAATTAGCTACCACCACCCTCCAACTCCTATTGCTGACCCAGCTCTGGCTGAATAAAACTCATTTGAGGCTCTTAAATGGAAAGATGATGCGTATTAGGATTATGGTATAAGCCTGATTTCTCCTGGGAGGAATTTTTTGAACTCACAATTTGACTCCCACTGCTATTTTCGCTCTCAAAATGGCTTTCTTATTCATTAAAACTAATAAAATGGCAGTTGAAGAAGCTGCTGCCCCTACCAACTCTCTCCTCCGCCAGATTCTCCATGTGGCGATGACCAATTTGTGATGGTATTCTCATCCATAACTTCCCCTAGGATTTCCCTGAATATGCCAAATACAAAAATTAAGGAGCTCTCATGTACTGCAAGCTGCGCTTGCATCAATTCTGAAAAAAGCTTCTTTTTTACCAACTATCCCAAACCTGACAATGCATCAATTCTTTTACTTTTGTGCCTGCACTTATTAAATTTTCTGAACATTAACTTTTTTAGTACGTTAAGGTGATGCATACTACTGGCCTCATTGATAAAAACCCGCACCTATACCTCCTTTTGCCTCATGCTGCAGATTCTATGACTCATTTTGTCCACCATGGTCCACCATTTGAAGCAAATGCCAGACAAAAAATTTCCCCAAAGTCTCTTCCCCATCTGATATGACTTCCTAGGCTGATAGCGAGGTGTTACATTATGAAAAAATTATTTTTAAAAATAATACCTTTGTATGGTTTACCACAAATAAAGATGCGTGAATGTACCCCCTTTTTGGGTTGGGGCCCACTAGTACTATAAAAAATTAGAGATGTAAAAACTACTGTCAATGGAGTGTATCCCACTAAGGTTCATATTGGTATATTTCCCTTGCACCTAGTCCTCTGTGGGTATATCTGTCTCAAGACAAATAGCCACAAAAATATATATCATATCTATATAAATTACTTCAGCACCATTGTTCCAAGGAAAATTATATAATATCAATATCATCAAAAAGCTGTTCTTGTGCCAAAATTGGTGATTCATATAGCTGCAAACTTACTGAATTATGTTTTTGAATTATTTAAATCCCAGTTTCATAAAATCAGGTATCAACTTTGGTAAGCATTATAGGGTTGATAATTTGGCTGGAAAGCAATGAGTATCAGCTTTGATAGGCCTTGAAGGGTTGATATTTAGGTTGTCAGGCAGTGGACAACAGCTTTGGTAATCTTTGAAAAGCTGATATGTGGTTGGCTTAAAGTGATCATCCTCTTTAGAGCCTTGAATTGTTGGTATTCAGATCAGCAAACAGTGGGTATCAGCTTTGGTAAGCCTTTAAGGGTTGGTATTTGTGTTGGCAGACAGTGGTAATCATCTTTGATAAGCCTTGAAGGGTTGATACTTAGGGGCAGACAATATCAGCTTTAGTAATCAATAAATTAATAGATGTTTAGTAGACTGCGATTATCAGCTTTTGTGAACCATGAAAGGTTAGTATTAGACAGCAGTCTTGGGGGAATGAAAATAGAAAGCGTAACCTAAAAAAGGTATACCTTTCACCTTATGATAGAAAACTAATGAGCATGTATATGTCTTAGTTAAGTATCTCTCAAAATCTTCTGTACCAAATCAATTATTGTAATGCTGTGATATCACCATTGTGTTTTATATTTATCTTTTTATAAGAAGACAACTGGGATTTTTATATAACTAAGTGATTGGCTGGATTGGCCTATATTATAACTCTGAGCAACAGCAACAGGTGGCTGATAAATAGGTACAAAAATAAATTGAATTAAAATTTGAATAATTAAAAACTAATTTAAGGAGATTTAATAAATCCTTTTATAAATAAATATATTGTTAAAATATGTAATTATAATTGCTTTATAATTTTTGTCCAAATAAATGAAACATTATTTCCAAACATATAGTAATTTGAGGTGGGCTAACCTGGGGATAATATTGCACCAATTGGTGAAAAAAGGGATTATAAACTAGTAAGAAAGGATGATAAATCCTTAAATTCTTCACACACAGCGTTCTGATAGGCCAGGAACTCCATGAACCGCCTTGATATTTGCTATCTTGTTTTTGGGGCATTAACGCGCAACTCCATTAATTAAAAATTGCCCACTCCCAAAATTCATATATCAGATATGAACTTTGGAGGCAGTGGTCATTGAGTCCATTTCTACCACTTTTCTAAAAAAACCCTAATACCTTCCTTATACTTTACCAATAAAAAACATTGTTAAAAGGGAATGGCGGAATGGGAGTTTTGTTTATAATAAAAAAAGGCAGGGACAAATGCTGCTATTAGCATTGTTGACTATTCCTGGTCAGTGATCGCCATTGCTAGCCACAGTTCTAGCATCAGCAGGCTTACACAACATAAGATTTTAAGTCTCAAAGTTATTTTGTTTTATTTAATTGAGGTAAGCTGACCAGAGGACGGACATTACCAAACTAAAAACTAAAATCATAATAAAAATTAATGATTCAAACAAAACGCCCAAAATGGATGGATTGATTGAATCATACCTAACAAATATTCAACCAGGTAGGTAGCGAATATTGCTATCCCTCCATGGTGGATGAGGAGGGGGGATCAGGGGGCCTGTCTTTGGCCGCATCCATCTCATCCCAGAGTAGGGTGCGTGTTAAGGCAGATAGTAAGGGTGTGGGGGCATTTGCTGGTATGGGGTTCAATATCCTTGATGACTGGAACTTCTGAATAGTTGCCAGCCATCATAATGCCTTCGATGTATCTGGCCAAAGCGTCTTCAGCTTTGAGGTGGGCATCTGGGAGTTTAACAAATGTGGCAATGTTGGTTCAGGTTATTTTTTCTTTTGGATTCTATGCTACCATTACCACGTTCTTGATGGCTTCAGTGACATTTTTGTGTAAAGTTTTCATATTGATCTTACTTTGTGTAGTAAGATCTTTGGGAATAACAGGAGGTGGAATTCCTCCTGCAAGCGCAGCCACAGATTTGGTGGCAGCTTTATGGAGAGGACGGCAATCTAGTGTGGCATCTGCTTCTACTGCAAGCTGGTGGTAGCTGTAGAATGGTTTGACTTTAGGTTGTGGACATATTTCTGAGGCAGAAATTTTGCATCCCATTCTGCGTTACAGAGCCACTCAACTTGCTTTGATAGTTATTTATTAACGTTACCTGATTTGTCAATTTTATCCAATAATTCCCATGGGTTTTGGTTGAATTGGATTGGGGAATCAGCATACGGTTGAGGTTTTTTTGATTCATTTGTGGAAGCATGGGATCGAACTGGGATCCAATCTGATGCTTGATTGGAGGAATTATTTATAGCATTGGGGTGGGGAGGAGGCTGATTGGTGGCTGCAGGTGCAGCTGCTGCATCAGGATTTGGGGGTGGAGGAGGTAGGATTGTGCCCCATACCTGAAAATGTACAGGGTGGGCATCAGATTGGAGGTCAGCGGATGAGTCATCTGATCCATCTGTCATGGTTGAGTAGGGACATTTTCATTTTGAGTGGTCTAACTCAAAACATGATGGACAGATCATCCACCCACCCTTGACGTGGGCCCAAAACGGATGGTTGGGCACTGAGGGAATAATGATGCGCGGTGGAATTGCCACCACAATTTTACTAAATTCAGGGCTTATTGTGGCATATGCCCAAGGCCCAGCAAGTCGTGTGGCCCCATTTGGGACCACAAATTGTAGGATGGGGTTGGAGCCATAGGCTGCCAAACTGGCCATCAACTCCTGGTGGAGCACTTCAGGGGGAGGTGAGTGGGCAGGCCAGCAAACTGGACCACCAAAGTGGTGTCTGCTGGGAGCTGAGTCCAAGTTGTGGGGAGAGGGGTTCCCTGGAATACCTGGGGCACAGTTGCTGCAGTGGCAGCATCAGCTTCGCAGGTGAAGCTGAGTCGAAATACCCCTTGTAGGGGTGGAAATTGATAAATCTGGCGGGTATCATCACCTCCTGTGCCATTTCAATAATGGCTTGGTCGTGGTATGGGAATAGTTTCCCATATTCAACCCTTAGGCTGTAGCGCATGTTGATCTGGGGGAGCACATGGGGGCAGCGTGGTACCGCTTGGGTATGAGCAAGGTGGGCGTCCAGGTCCTTTGGTGGAACGAATTGGCCCATGGGTTTGGAATGACTGGGTGAACCAGTCCTAGCGCGTTTTCCTGCTGGACAGAAAATGGCGGGGTGAGTTTCATTGATGCCCCACGCTGGAGCAGTTGGAAGAGAATCTGAGAGCATTGGAGCAAAACTACTACGGGCAAATATGATTTGTTTTTTTTAAATTCATGTAATTTAGCTTGGAAAGTTACGCCAAGCAGAAAGAGCATAAAGTTGCATTGTTGAATTAAAGATTATCCGGGGGCAAATGACAGGAGTTCAGCTTTAAAGCACCCAGGATAAGGCGTGAGAATTTGGTATTCTTTTCAAACTGATTGGAGAAAATCCTGATCATTCTTATGCAAGATTTTTGTATTTAGGTGCTTGTGTCTCATTTGCTTAGCCATGATCACCAAGTTTATTATATATATTAGTGGTAAAGGTGGCTCAGAGCTGTTTCAGCCGATGGTGCAGCATTTTTTCAAAGAATAGGTCTTAAGATGAGCGTAAGTATGGTGGCAATTGTCTGTCAGAAAGTAACAGCTTCATTGTGGGCCAATATATTTTTAATTAGCGCACTCAAAATATTGGCGGCCAACGTCTTCTTCACTTTCAGTGCACACCAGGAAATCCTTATAAGTGTAATTTAAGTCACGATCCTTAACCATTTTGATGACCTGTTGTAGAATCCGCCAGGTGAATAACCTTAGTTGCAGGTAACCTGTTTGCAAATGAGGCCATCTACCAACTCCCTGAGATTGTAGTTGGTATCATGCCCCTCCTTTGACTAGTCGCTACTAATTTGTGGGCAAGTTGGTAATTTAAGTTGGTTTCCTGACTTCAAAGTGTTTGTTTCTAAAAAAAGTTTCTTATTACCTTGTCAGCAAATTTGTTTCTAATATGATTGCTCTCCTCCCACGTTGTTGCTGTGTTAATTTCTGAGTTGCAGTATCCAATAACCCATAAGTTTTAATCAGGTTCCCGCACCATAAATTGACAACAACTGAGTAGCTGAAGCATGTTATTGTATAGTCAAAGTATTAAGGCTCTTCAGCTGAACGGCAGCTTTGGGCGAGTCACCATCCATTCACATAAGGAGCATAATGAGATGGGTTCAAGCACTTTACATATCCAATCCCAGTTGATGACCATCATGATCTGGGCGGCGCGTGTGCATCTGTATCACATGGTTAGTCAAATTGGTCCAAATCTACCAGACGTGAGTTTTAAGGTTAATGAGGCCCATACACCCTTCTTTCTTGATCTTAAACAGAGTTTTTAGGGTTATGTCACCACTTTTGGTTTGTAGCAAAAAAAGTGCAAATAAACAACTTTGTCTTGCACTCCAGCGTTGGGCTCATTGGTAGCACGCGGGCTATGTACCAAAGCTCTTTTAGGATGAAAACGTTGATTGCTTGATTTTTTGAGGTTTAGGCGCGCATAATATCAGTAGGACATGTGGGGCAACATTTTGATAAGCATTGCTTGTTCTATATCTTTGGACTCCAGGCCCTTTTTGTTGATTAAGATCACCAGGTATCAAAACTTTTGTGTTGGACATAGGGGAGTCAAGCTAAATGGTGAGTTAAATTTTAAGCTGCCAATCTTGACTTAAAAATCTTCTATATATGATGCTTGTGTTTAATGAAAATTGGTAAGAGCTGGTAAGCTCTTAACCGCCTTAAAGTCATTTTTGGAGCTAATCCCTACCATCATGTCATCAGAAAAGGCCTGCATATTGATGGGCCATTTGTTGAAATGATACCCTGGAGCTTCATCTCTGCCGCTGCCAGCTGAATGTTTTTGGAAATTTGAAAAGGATTGGTGACATGAGATTGCCTTGGCAGAGGCTCTTCCCAATAGGAAACACATCCATTAGACCATTGGTTATGATAAAGTTAGTTATAAGTCCTGAGTAAAAATGGTGATCCAGGATAAAAAGTTGTCAGGAAATCCAATCACTTTCATAACAACGTGCAGTAATGACCATGATACTCAATCATTGGCCTTCTCCATTCCTAAAAACATGAGATAATCATCCTCATATCATAATGTGTCCTTTAGGAGTTTTGGATGGATCTGATATTCTCAGATATATTGAGTACCCTTCAATGAACATTCATTGGTCTTTTTGAAGTGTAAGAGGCGTCATAAGCATCAGGCAGTTTACTAATATATGCATAAGAAGCCTATAGTCACTATTTGAGAGGGCTATCAGGCGCCAGTTATGAAGCTTTGATCAAATACCCTCATTGTACAAAAGGATAATAAGAGTCTTACGTCCCCCTGGTATTTGCACCCAAATTATATTAAGTGGTTTTATAGGTGGCGAGCTCCAGTGTGATGCAGTCACATATTGCGTTGAGCATCTCCATGCACATGTTGTTGGGGCTTAGAGCCTATCCTTTTAGTGACTCCTTCAGCGCTTGCTAAACTTCTTCAACGGTTACTTTGGTAGTGAGATTCCGCTTATCTTAAGCTGTACACTCCTGTAAAACCAGCTTGTTCCTATCAATAAGGGATTCAGTTGTCAATTTGTAGGTTTCGCGCTATCAGAAAAGCTTGCTGTAGAAGCCCTCAGCTCTGTACTTGATAATTGTTGGATTGGTGGAAGCTTTGCTGGTTGGTGTCTTGACCTGCCGTATCTTAGCCTGGTATCTGATTTCCTTGAGGCTTACCATGCTCTCTTTGGTCATCATTCCCAACAGGATTTGATGCTGGTAGGTGTCATCTGTTTGGTGATCAAAGTCCTATATTGTAAATAGTGCTTGGTATTGTTTATGCGTCTTCCAATAGTCACTACATCATTATTTGCTATCCCACTGCATAAGCCTCAAGGTTACCAGTAAATCCTACTGCTTCTTCACTGTGGCAGTTTGCTTTATGCTTTGTGATTTTCATAGCTGATGCTGTCTCGTTTTAGTTTCTCCTTAATTTTTACCCAATGGTTTAGTGGATCCATATCAGGTTGGTGGTTCAGATGAGCGACAATGCAACTAATCTTCTTTATACGGGTTTGTACCATTTTGTTGTCCCTTAGCATTGAAATAGTTATTTGCCGCTCATCACTTTGGGAATATTCATATCAATGGCACCTGAACAATCGTGTGGTCAATCTCTGCATTGATGCTGACCTTGCTGTTAGAGGTCAGGGGCCTGATGTTGTTTGAAACCAGAACATATTCTAGATGGGAACCATTCATTGACTTTTTATACATTCTTATGTCTACATTTTAAGGTTCTCAGTATTGTCATCCTCTTTATCTAATGTGAGGCACATCCTCAAAGTCTCTAGGTATACTAGCGTAACATTAGACTTATAGTTGGGTTGCCCGCTTGTCAGGAACCTGTATCAGCTTGCATTTGTTCAGAAGTTCAGGTATCCTGATATTACTGTATCCTTCTCAGTTTGCACTTCTGACAGGAATTTCTATAAATTTTTTGTAAGGCTTTGGTGATGCGTAATTCTCAATCACCTTGAGATTTGTTACAGTGTCGTTTTTGTGTAAATGGGCCACTAGGGTCCTGATAGCATGTTTTTTCTACACAAACTCCAGGTCTAAGTTTTAGCTTAATGTGACAATTGCAGAATAATACATACATACCACTTGGTGGCTGATCTAAAAGAAATTATAGAAAACTTTTTGCGCCATGGAATGAGCTTAATGGCAGTTCTTTTTTGTATGGTCTTGAGTCTTGGAAATAAAGATCAGGTCTATATATTAATTATCTTTTTAGTGGTATAATTTTATCACCCTTGTCTAAATGCTAGCTATCCCCCTAGCATTTTTGGTTGCAATTATTATTTTCAACTTCTTACCGCGCATTTATGAGGCTGTTTGGGTTTATGAATGGAGTCAAAGATAGAATTTAGTTTTTGGTGGTGGACGCTGAAGCTTGGCGTGGTAGTGGATATAATCAGATATGCAGTTTATTGAGATACAATTATGTTACTGACCATTTTATTCAATGTGAACTATGTTGCCATCCCCATTTCTTTACCAATCAGTAAAGATGTAGTTTGATTAAAAATGTGTGCTACTCCTTTGAAGATGGGGCTATGCAGCTGCTTTGATAGTGGACGCCAGATAAATTAAAGTGTCACTAGAGAGTTTTTAAACAGATTTGGTATGCTTGCCTTTATATTGACCACTTGATTTTACTGACTTGCCAACGCAAGGTTCTTTGGTGGGGACTTACTGACACTAAACTTTTCAGCGCTGGTTGCCACTTTCATGTCAGCCTTTGCTTTATGAGGTTTTCAGGCGTTTCCTTTGGCGCCACCTTTTTCAAGCACTCCTCCTCTTTTTTAGCCTATTATTTCAGGGTTGGGTTGGGCATAATAGTTTTGGGGATCACTCACTCACCTAATTTGTAAGCCTCTGGATTTGGTTTATAAAAAGGTCAATTTTAAGCCTAGGAATGTTTTGCCATTTCCTGTTCTGATGCCTCCTTATAGATGGCATCAAATTTTTACAGTTAAATTTAATATCCACAATCTTTTTGATATTTTACAGAAGCCACTCCTTGGACTTGGGCTAGAGGAATGTTTTTGACCTGACCTTTGCAACCTCTTTGATAATCATACTTTTGTTTTTGGGAAATTTTCCTTTTTATGATAACACTGGGTTATTGTATTCCTTTTCTGGCAGCAGAACTGTCATAATTGCTTTGTGTCCTCTTTCTGATGTAGACTATGCAACTGTGGCTCAGGATGCGGATAAACCTGGGGAGAGTGATCTTTTTGCCCTAATCCAAGGCGTCAGTTTTTAAAGCGCCTCCACTGAGCAGGGGAAAGGGCATTTAGCAATATATTTGCCGCCAGTTTGAAAGAACTTGCAACCCTTATTGTATTATGATACCCCAGCTTGGATGGACTCAAAGATACATTCGCACTTGCAGTCCATCAGTAAGTCTTAAAAAGTACCCAAATGGATGTTTGTTTTTCATATTAGGTCAGTTTGTTTGCAGGAGGATCCCTAGCACATGACCCCACATCCATGAGCTTTTTGCAGTCAAGCTTACCAGGGATCAAAATGTTAAATTAACTGCATTCTGGCACCCATTGGTGATTTTAATCTCCACCTTAAATCTTATCAAACTCTTGGTAGATAGCTAAAAATTAAAACTGACCACATCTCCTACTTGACCATTTGGAGGTGTTTGCAGATGAAGTCCTATAGGTGCAACTTTTTTTTAGTACTAGATGGTCCCTATAGGTGCAACTTTGACAAATGGTTTTTAGAGAATTCACCACTGATTAATTTGTAGATGAAGTCAATATGTCTGCTGGTGCTATTCCACAATTATTTCTTTGAATAATTCATCTTCCGCATTGTATGTCTTGGTTTCAAGGAGGGCTTTGGGCCTTGGCGTAATTTTCCCTTCACTATCAATTATTCACAATATGTCAAGTGCTAAATCCCTGATTAAAAAAGTCCTTGACTTATTGTATCTGGATGCCTTGCTTGTTGATATTAAAAACAATTATTATGTCAATCTCCAGGTTTTTCCAGCCTTGTGCTTCAGCCATACTTTACTATAAGGCACCCTCCCTAAAAATAAACAAAACATAATACAAAGAACTTATAATTCAAAAAGAACAAACATATCTGGTTTTTCTTATTTTTGATTATATAAAATCAGAAAATAATTTTTAGAAATGTAAAAGTGGTATATATGACTTTAGTTGAAATATATATCACTTTGGCTAGGAAATTTGATATTATCTTGATTGATGCAATAGGATTAGAAAATTTCATGTAAGAGATTGATGGTTACTTTTTTTAATTACCCCAATTACATACTATAATTATCAATGGCCATCTACAAACTTAAATTAGTTTATGTATTTAGTTGATCTGATTGGTTTGATTACATATTGAACTTTTTAATGGCCACCTACAATAAATAGTTAATCTATGCATTTAGTAATTTGATCAATTTAATAAGGATTAAGTTTACTTTTTTAGTACTAGTATTTCCCAACCCAAGAGGGGAGTCCTCCATAAATTTTTTATGTTGTGCTAAACAAAGGCATTATTTAATATAAATTCTATCATGGTGCTGCGGCGTTAGCCTAAGAATCTATTCTAGAAGGAAAGAGATGGGTTGAGGAAATTTAATCTGGCGTCAGCTTCAGGTAGAAGTTGATGGTGATCAAAAGGGGGTGAGAACATCAGTGGCATGCAGCAGAAGGAGAAAGAGGTGAGGGTCCTTTTTATCAATGAGGACACCGGTGTGCATCTCCTTGACATATTGGGCGAGTTGATTTGGCAAAGGTAATAAGGTCAGGAACACAGGTGAAGGATTTAGTGCATTGGCAGGTTTGGGGTTAATTGGGGTCATAGAGAAAAAATATCACCACGTCAGCGCATGTGCATCCAGCTGCAAATGCCAGTTGTTTAATATCAAGTTTGGCATCCTTGGGGAAATCTTCAGGGAAAGTTGGGTATAGAAAAACCCTCGCAAAGTAGCTCAAATTACCATATGGAGGGCTTGGTGGAGGAGGGAGTTAGTGGGGGAAGCGGCTGCATTGACAGCCTTTTGATGAATAACTTTAAAAAATGGTAATCCATTGCAATGACTGAAATGGCAGCGCGGAGTCAAGTTAGGAGTTGTGTGAAGGATTCTTATCAGATGAAGTCAGTATTAATTCCATGGGGGCAGTCTTAATCATCAATCCATTTGAGAGCCTCAAAGGGATTTGACATGACCAACGCTTGGCCAGCAACAGGAGCTGGTTTGGTGGCATCTGCTGATTGGACTGCACAGTGGACCAAGGCAAACTCCACCAGAGCATGAGCTGCCATCTGCTCAAGAGTGGATTGTGTTATTGAACACTTGGTTGAGCAGAGTGGTGGGAGCAGCACTCACGGCGGTCAAGGGTGGGGGAGGGAGGAATGATCACCAAGAAAAAAAATTAGTAAAATTATAATCAAGGCTTACGCCAGAGGGAGGAGCAGCAGAACCAACTTTGGCGAAAAGTGCTGGGCACTTGAACTTTGAATGTTCAAGAGCAAAGCACATAAGACAGAAGGCACAGCCATTTTTGACACGCGCCCAGATGGGAAGATCAGGTTCTTGTCTGATCACGGCGCAGAAAGTATCACAAGTAAGTGTTCTGACAGAAGGGGTTGGTTGTAGCAAATGTGTGAGGCCTGGTGAAAGAATCAGCGCCATTTGAAACCATGAATTGCAGCATGGGGTTGGCTCCATAGGAAGCCAAGCCCTCCGTGAGCTCATGGTGAAGGCGTTCAGGGTGAGGTGGGAGGGCAAGCTTGAAAACTGGGCCACCAGTGTGCCTTCCTCTGGCAAGTGAATTCATACTGTCATAATAGGTGTATTTTATAAATTAAAGGCAGCTTTGCTGCTGCCATTCCATGGGCTTTGCAAGAGAAGCCAAAATTAAAGTACCCCTTAAAGGGGAAGAAATCTATGAGGCTGACAGTTTTGTAAACTGCTGTGGCCATCTCAATGATGGCTGCGCTTGCATATGGGAAAAGGTTCCCATGCTCAACCTGAAGGCCAAAATGTGGGTAGCTTCAAGGGAATACTAGGGGCTTAAAAGCACTTCCTGAGAGCGTGCGAGGTTGTGAGCTAGGTCCTGAGGTGGGACATAGCAACTGGAAGTGTTTGCAGGGCTATCTGGGCCTGCCCAGGGGCGTTTTGATGGCAGCTGATAAATGCCAGGAGGTGGCACACTGCCACCCCATGTGAGGGCAGCAGGCGTCAATCTAGTTGACTTAGTCTAGGTTTGACACAGTTGAAAGGCAGTTGAAAGTAAAAACTTTTTTAAATTTGGAGTTTGATTAAATCAGTAATCAAAGCTTGCAAAAGTGAAACTTATTAAGCTATCTGCAGTACTTATATGATCTATTTTTTAACTTATTTGTTTGAGACATTTAAATTTTAAACTTAGTGATGGCCATTTAAAATACTGAATATAATTATGGTATTTATCTTTTATTTATCTTTTTTTAGAACTCCATACTTTTATTTACATAGAAAAAAAACAAAACAAGAGGGAATGGTGTAAATGGGTGCTTACGCTGAAAATTAAAAACCAAGATTAGATGCTGCTATATGACTATCATTGTCAACCAGGAATGATCAGCAATTGCTATTGCTAGCCACAGCATTAGCATTAATGGGTTTAATCACAATGGACTTTTAGTCTATTGCTCACTTTATCACATTTTACAATAGATCTGTAGGGAAAGCCAGGTTCCTGTCTTTGTAGCACCCCATAGTTAAGCACAAGAATTCTGAGATCTGGATAAGCTGATTAGAGAAAATCTGAGTTGTTTTCAAGGCCAGTTCTTTGTAATGAGGGTGCTCATTGCTCAATTGCTTGGCCAAAATTTCTGATAGTACTACCAGTCTAAGTTTTTATACAGGAAAGCTCCAAGCAGATCAGTTATGATTTCAGGGTATTTACAAAGAAAAGGCTTGCAAGGGATAAATATCAAGTAATAATTATTTCCTGACTAGGAGGTGCCTTATTATAGCCCAAACCGCTTGAAAACAGTACACTAAAACCAGTGTTCAATGTCTGTTTCTAGTTTGTGCAAACTAGGCAGTCTTTGTAATGGTAATCTGGGCCTCTGTATTTTCTTGACTTGATTGCCCTGTGAAGGATCTGCCAGGTGGTTAAATTATGGATTGAAAGATACTTATCTGTAATTGAGGCTTAAACTGACTCCATGAAGTTGTAATTGGTGTTGTTCCCCTTCTCCACCCAGTTTTTCTAAGATTTGGAGTCATGTTGACAGGTTTGGCGTAGGTTTTGGAAGCAGTTTCTGACCTTGATCAGAGTAAATTGATAAAAGCCATTATTTCCTTGATGACAAATTTGTTAAATATTTGATTTTGCTCCTCTCACATTGTTTCCATGCTCATATTAAAATTTGTGGGATTATAATCCTATCAAATCTGGTCGACATCCCAAATTATGATCTTGAATGTCAAGCCATCTAACTAAACCACCCAATTGTACAGCCACAAGTAGTAGGGGATCTTTTACTAGATGAACAGCTTTGGATATTTGCCATCTATTTTGTAAGGTGTGTGATGAGATTGGTTCTGAATGGCCTTGAATCTGGGCCCTGTTGATACCCCACACAAGGTCCAGGCAGTGCATGTACATATGCACCATGAGAAGTAATCATTTGGCCCATATCCTCCAAGCATAGGCTACAACGATAAGTAGGCCTGTTAAGTAACAGAGTATCAAACATTGTAGGAATCCAGCTTTTTGAGTGCTCGCTGGTGATAATGCCATTGGATCCCACAAAAGAATCGATAAATTGAATAAATTTATACTAATAAAAAACCTGGGTTTTTTAGTATTTTATTAGTAGTGATGGGGTAATAAGAAAAGTAATCCCTTCCCAATATTTAACAATTAGTATTTATACTGATTTTGAGGGTCAGAGGGAATTTGAGGATAGTTTCAGAATAGCTGCGTCATAATCCTAATTAGGAAATATGAGAAACTCTCCTATCAGATCGTGGGAGATTTGAGTTACTGCTTCAGAAATCGAAAAATGGGGTTTTAGGGCAGGATGTACCTATGTGGCAAGGTTTTGATGTACCACACCCAATCACCACTATAAAATTACTTTCACCTTGGGGGACCTCCGCCACACCTATAAAAGGGGGTGGCCCCACATAGGTGTTGTAAAGGACTTGGTGGTGGTTGGGGGAGTACCTTCTGCTGGTTGCCCCAAAGTCCATCATGCAGTCAATGAAATCTGATTATTTGATTTTACAGTTAGTGCCCGTGTAGGTTTCAAACTGGTGTTACTTCAATTAACAGGGTTCCACCAAGAATCAGCCAGGGTCTTTTGGCTGATATCCCCAAGAAATTTGATATCATTAAAATTGTATTTAGAGTCATTGGAAACTTGTAAATGGCCAACAGCTCCTCAATTCAGCTGAATTCAACCCAAGGCATTCTTCTTCTGCAGCTGAGAGGGCAAATGTCTGACAGAAATGATGGAAAAAATAACAACTATTATAATTTCTATAAAAGAATTGACACTTTCTTGAAAAATGGGTTGTAGATATCTTTTTGATCAAATATATGCAAAAATGATATTAGGTAAGGCTCAGCTCAATAATAAGGGATATCCATCGGATTAACTTGAGCCCAAAATACCCCAAAATGAAATCTTGATTAGTAGAGGCATAAGATTATCACTATGTCAGGTAATTAATACATCAGGTGACATTTAAGGCAGTAAACTATTCAAGTACCTGCAAAAGGGAAAGTAACAAGTTTTTCAATAATAAAACTAAGGGATACCAAGTCTCATTCAATTTGGTTCAATCATCTTACATTTTCTACCTAAAAAATATATTATACATTTGGCATATCTAAAAAGGAATACATCACCTGACCAGAAAGCCTCACATCCAAATCTCCCTCTAATTAATTTCATTTAATATTTTCCTTATAGAGGTTTATAATAATGTACATAACATATAATTACCCTTATTATATACTAAAAATAAAGTTGCACCATTATATATATCTCTTTTTTGATACTTGACTTCAACAAGTCCTTTTGCCAATTTTACCATAGGTCAAGTACTATAGCTGATGGGATCTAAACATGACTTGGCATTTAAAAATAGATAAGATACTTGTTGTGAGTCTTAGATTGCTCCAGGTATAGACTGTCAGGCTCCTAGGGAACAGCACTCATAGAGCTATGCAAAAATGGAAGCCCTACAGGCTGGTTCTCACTACAGGGGCTCTGACAATGCCTAAAGATACCTGAACTTATTTGATTGCACTATGTAAGATATTGTATAAAATGTAACCCTCTGGGTGCACAATGAAATGGTCAAGAAGATGATTGAATGGAAAGCCCGCCCTTTATCACATTTGAAGAAATACTAAAAAATCAATAAAATAATAGAATCTTATTATATAACCTGAATTTCCAATGAGGGGCTTAAGGACTACCTTGAGGAGTCATAAACCCAAGAGAAAGAGCCAGATGCAAAAAAAAATTCACCATGAAAGGACTTTTATAAAATTTATATGACTATAGTGCTCTCTCAGAGACATATGGGTCAAGTTTGAATCTATCCCATTACATTATGTGATTTGTAAACCAGCGCTTTATCATATTGTGCATTTATAAGGATTCCATATGTTAAAAACTTGGGAGCAGTTTACTATTTCAGGATATTAGCTCGCTTCAGCTCCCTTAATTAACTTCACAGATACCTTGTATGTGCGTTTTATGAATTGTTGATGAATAATTGAATAGGGCAGTAATAGTATGAAGACTACTAGTCTAGTTGAATTTCTGATAGCTAAGATGATTTTTAGTTTCAACGCTAAACTGGTGCTTGTCCCAATCTTAAATTTTTCTGGAATATTGGTAGATACGTCTTCCCTCTTCTGATAGAACTTCACCTATGATTAGTTTTAGTGTTTCTTCTTCTCTCTTGTCATGCAGAGTCTGCGGAGATAACAAAAAAATAGACTAAGGTTTTCTTATCTCTCCAACTCTAGTATTTAAAAAGTAGAATATAACAGTATAAATTATTAATGTATATGAGCTTTTTTTATCTGCTTTATTTAGAAAAATGCAAGGGAATTTATAAGAATTTGGTGACCAACTCTTCTGTTGGCGCCCAATTGTAAATAGCAGCCGTCTTAGATGAATTAACCCTCCAGGGTCGCTCCAAATGATAATCTTCCTCATCAGTTAAGTTTTTATTCCTCTGCTGACTAAATTATGACCTCTTCTGGATTAAAATAAAGAACTTGTCCAGACGCCTTTGCTCAACCCCAGCGTGTCACCTTCATTAGGTTAACAACCTGAATAAGTAATGGGACTTTTACCAATAAATAGCAGGTTGTGATCCCTAAAAAGTTAACTTGCAAGTTGCTTATCAGGAGGCATTACTTGCCTAGCAGATCATAAATCCCTTGGGAGATTGGCAACAAAACCCAATTGACCCTTACAAGTTAATCAGACTATCAATATTACAAGTGACAATCTTATCACTTATTTATTCTCAGGGATCATCTCCTATGAAGCATTACCTTTCTTGTGGATCAAAACCCAGTTAATTACTAAATATTTTTAGGAATATTTCTCTGAACAATAGTTATTACAAGTAATTAATAAATACCACATCCACTAACATGATGAATCCCCTAGTGGACAAGAAGATGTACTATAATTAATTAAGTTGAGTAATTTGGGCATATCAAAATCCTAAAAGCATAACAAGGAACTTCATCATAATATCAATACCCAAGGGGCTTATGGATGGTTTACAAACAAGCTTATATCTTTTAGCACCTCAAAATATAGGGGATGTATGACATTTTCAAGCAAATCAGAGCTATGTCATTCAACTCTATAATCTAATTGAACTATCAATTTTAGAGTAATATATTATGTTGAGAAAGCTATGTCACTCTTTAGTAAGGATATTGCAGAGTTTAATACAAGGACCCAAAAACTAATTAAAAATTTTACCCAAAAGCTTTAATGAAAAGATGCTGAAGCCTGAGGTGAAATAGTGGCCCACAATTTACTATCTATCATAACAAGGAAGAACAATTAAGCTCCTTAGGTCCAGACTGGAGAACGCCTTAAACAATTTGATGATCTCAAACCACCAAACCTCAGAGGCTCCATCAGTATCACAGAACTTATTGCCCAAGTATCTTATGTTGATCAGTATCTGTTATCCCATGTGACTCAGGTGTCTACTAACTCAATTGCTGAACGACTCAACAATTAAAGAGTGAAATATGGAGCAAATCACCTATCTAGAAAGTTGTTAACCATATCTACTATCGCCTCAATGAAGCTGAGAGATGCTGGAACACTCTCACAGAAGAGCTAAAAGCCAATATTAACAAGCCTCCTCTGAGCACTGAGTCCAACAGACGAAGTAGAACTTGAATTGGTGCATTATAATTTTGTATGATGAGAACATAGTCTTTCAAAAAAACTTCTCCTCCACTCATCAACTCCAAACTTTGGATATACGCGTTAAGAACCTAGATAATGATAAAGTTGGTCTCAAAGGATGCATCAACTTGCTAGATATTCCGCCAAGACTTACTCTTAAAGAGATGGAGCAACATCTTAACCCTATGTAAGTTCAAATTTGCCAACTCACTTGACAAGTTTAGCAGAGTGGCATGTGTACTTAAATCACTAATTCAGAAGCTCCAAGAGTATTGTTGTCACAGGATTGGAAGCCAGTAACTTCAAACCTACCCTTGAGGACAAATTTACACCTGGAGAAGAGAGCGTCACATCTTTTCACTATGTTTATGAAGCTACAATGGAAGGTGTGACTGATCATCAAAAGGTTAAACATATCTTGTCTTATTTAAGCTGTATGGCTAAGGATGTTATGGTACCTCACTTAGACGACTTGAATACTTATAGTGAAGTGAAGGAAGCGCTCATCAAAGCATTTGATTTCAAGCAAAGCTTGGGTATGGAGAAACAGGCTTTCATGAGGCTTGCGTTATGCCAAGAAGAAACCCTGACCAAATTGCGGATTGCTTCTACATTGAGGTGAAATGCCGATGACCTCATGGATGCTTACATTGGATGATGATGTTGTAGTTGCCGCTTTTGCTGGTTTACATAAAAAATCTGACCTATAAATGCACGTCACATCAGTCAAATGAAGTTCCAATCTGTATTAAACTTATATAAGCCCTACTTGATGTGGTTGATATACATAAGCCAGAGACCTCCCAAAAGCTTCCATGAAACCCAGAGTATATACCGTGGAGGAATCAAAGCCTAGGAAGGTTAAAAAACTTAAGTGTAACTACTGCAAAAAGAATAACCACAATGAAGACATGTGTTTAAAAAAGAAACCTGCACTTTCCAAGCAGGAAAAATGGCAGTTGGCTTAGGGTCAAGTACCTCTAAAGCTGACTAGCCTAAAGTACCTGAAAATGAAACATTGCTAATCGCTCATCTCATATGCGTTGAAAACAATTCTAGTTATGAATTAAAAGGAGGTTACAGGAACTTGGGTCTACATTTTAGCTACTTTCACTAAGAACGTTATTTAAGATTGTTTGAATGTCAAAAATATTGATGACACCCAGGTCTCAGGGGACACCAATTTCATTCAAGTTATTGAGTGCTCAAGGAAAATTGATACAGCCAGTGATGCTGATCAGCACCTTGCCTTATTGGTCTGACTAATCTCAATTGTACTTAGTCTAATGGAGACCAAGAAAATGTATCCTGAGACTTCCAGGAAGCTCAATGCAACGTTCCTTCTAAAAAAAGTGTTACCCTCTCACCAAAGTTCAGAGGAATCATCACCAAATAAAAGTGGGATTCAAAAGGTTAGAGCAATGGCTGTATTGGATAAAGGATCACCTACCAACCTTGTCTCATTCTATATCATCAAGAAGATCAAACTTGCTCCCAGACCTCAAATAATAATATTATAGCACAGAAAGTCCAAACAATACCAAAAATATAAGTGCATACTCATCCTTACTGAATAAAATTGACAAATTAGTTCTTTCATCTCCTGTAGTTGCCCTGGACAATAGCCAGTATTACATACCTATTAGGACACAGTTTATTATTGAATATTAAGAAGCCATCAATCTGAAGGAACGTTATTTATCACTCCTCAATTTATAAGATCCACTTGTACTTTATAAGAAAGACTTCAGAAAGAAATCATACTCTTGTATTGGCAAGTACACTTGTCAGAAAATGGCTTTCTGGTGACAGTGAGCTCTGCTGGTTGGCAGGCCAATTAATATGAAGACTGGCTGACCCTTGCCAATTTTCCTTAGTCTTCAGGGCCAGCAGCGCCAGCTGACCCCTTGACATGTAACCCGCGCCATTCAGGGATCCCCAGCCTAAACCCCAACCAACAAGTATAAACATAAACTTATAATAAAGGTAGATTAGGCAAAGAAAGATATTTATTGAGAGGGTGTTAGGTATTTATATGTACAAAAGGGCTACTATGCGCATCACTGACCTATCAGCTCATTGCTGGTTCTTCCATCCAACCACTCTCTCTTTTCACTGTGCTTCTCTCTTCCTAGCATTGACCCTCTTGCCCCATCCTTTCCAATGTCTAAATTTTAGTTTCAGCTTCATCCTCAGCCTTCAGTAACCAATGAGCCATATGAATTATTATATAATAAATATCAAAATAGATTTGAATTGGTAATAATGAGATGGAAACATTTTTAGCTGTTTGTTAACTTTGGAAAAACTCAGCTTCTTGCTGACAACACATTTCAACTCTCCTAGTCAATCAATTGGGGAATTGCCTTTATATGGTGACAGCTTAATTATTATATATTAGGCGCTGGAAACAACCTTGGCCACCTCAAACTCGAATTATTAGGTTCAGCTGACATACACTAATTTAATACAAACGATCATCCTCATCTACTAGTCATCAGTAATCTGTATAATAATTCAGGACCATCAATTGGCCACACTCAATACTAACTTCCAATCTTGGCGGAATACTTGTATTTGGCTCAACCAAATTGGGGAGCAACTATCAAGCAATCACCTAATAACCACAAAATCCAGTTGATAAACCATTATGCTGGGATTGGCCTATTTTATCCTAAATTCTAATCAATCATTGAAGGAATCTATCTGGTTAATTTTCTGATATTTCCCCCAACTTAACTAGATGGTATTCCTCATGCTTCCAACCTCAGTGTGTGGGCGGGAGTCTGGGGCTTGTCCCTCCCCACCACCAACAATCACTGGAACCTAACCTCTGGTTTGGGTCACACCAACGTGCTTTCACCACTCACCAGCTGAAAAGGCACATCCCTGCAACCTCCTCACCAACCTTTAGTTACTCTGGAACCAACCAGCAGAACCCCCTGTAGTGAGCACCACTGTCAGAAAATGGCTTTTCTGGCAACAGTGGGCTCTGCTGGTTGGCAGGCCAACCATTATGAAGACTGGCTGACTCTTGCCGTTTTACCTTATGCGTTGGGGCCTGCAGCGCTGGCTGACCCCTTGGTGTGTCACCCGCGCCATTCAGGGATCCCCCAGCCTAAACCCCGACCCAACAAGTATAAACATAAACTTATAATAAAGGGGAGATTAGGCAAAGAAAGATATTTATTGAGAGGGTGTTAGGTATTTATATGTACAAAAGGGCTACTGCGCCCATCACCAATCTATTGTCTCATTGCTGGTTCTTCCAGCCAACCACTCCCTCTTCTCACTGCGCTTCTCTCTTCCTGGCATTGACCCTCTCGCCCCATCCTTTCCAATGTCTAAATATTAGTTTCAGCTTCATCCTCAGCCTTCAGTCGCCGGTGAGTCATTTAAATTATCTTTTAAATAAATATAGAATTAGATTTAACTTAGTAATTATGTGCTGAAAACATCATCAGCCGCTTGGTAACTTCAGAAAAACTCAGCCTCTTGCTGACAACACATTTCAACTCTCCTAGTCAATTAATTGGGGAATTGCCTTTATATGGTGACAGCTTAATTATTATATATCAGGCGCTGAAAACAACGTTGGCTGCCTTAATTTTGAGAATTATTAGATTCCGCTGACATGTATTAAATTAATACAAATGCTCATCCTTGGCTACTAGTTTCCAGTGATCCATATACTAATTCATGACCATCAATTGGCTCCACTCAACTATAACTTCCAATCTTGGCAGAATACTTGGCTTTAGCTCGACCCAATTGGGGAGCAACTATCAAGCAATCACCTAATAACCACAAAATCCAGGTGATAGACCATTATGCTGGGATTGGCCTATTTTATCCTAAATTCTAATCAATCATTGAAGAAATCCATCTAGGAATTTTTAAACAACCCTGTTTCCACTTTTTCTTTACAAAATTCTACCTTTGAAAGTAAAATGAAGATGCTCCCTGACTCAGTAGATGCAGCAGAAGGCATACCATTTTATAATCCCAAGGAGTTAAAATTAACCCAGGATAACTAAGAGTGGTTTATCCAACATACCCTGAAGATATTACAAATTACTTGCTACATATTACTAATGTTGATGGAGTAAATAGATCTGAGCCAATAGTTTTAACATGAGTCCTTAACCTAACCTATTAGTGGCATATTGAGATACACCTTGGAAATCTAACTAATCAAGCGATCTTGGACAGGAAACATCAAGAGATTGGTAAGGTCAATTAATTATCATTGATGAAATAGACAAAGTTTATTTTATTAATACTTACCTTGGTTTTGGCATATCTGCTGATAATTTAATTTGCGCCATACCTCAATTGCAATTATCCAATAAGCTTAATAAGGAGGAACTTGAGAAAGTCTATTTGTTACTTGAAGATTATTAAGGTGTTTTCAAAGTCAGATGTTGATTATGGTCACATGAAAATAGATACATAGTATTTACACAGGAGACAACCTTAATACAATAAAAGCCAAATAGGAAGTTGAAGGTAGAGGAGCAATACTTGAAGACTAAGATTAAGCAATTATTGAATGCTGGCTTACTTGTGCTCTCTCAGAGTCCTTGGTCATCCTCACTGTTCCTCAAAAAGTAGAAAATGGTGGTCACAGAATAGTAATGGATCGTTGAAGAAAATAGCCTCATAAAAAAGGACTTCTATCTAACTCTGCAAATTGATGATGCTCAGGCCTGACTCACTGGCTCAATTTCTTCTCCATGATGGATCTTGCCAGTGGCTATTGGCAGATGTATTCATCACCAGAAGACCAAAAATGTGCATTGATATACATGGAAGAATTATTTAAACCTACCCAGCTCCCTCAAGTATTAACTAATGCGCCTGCCTTATTCTTATGAGCAAAATATCAGATTATGCAAGATCTCAAACTGAGCTGCGTGTTCTATACCTATATTACATAACAATATTATCAAAAACCTTTACCAATCATCAGAACCACCTCAAGTCAGTTTTAATGACTATAAGAAACCCACATCAAGCTAAAATCTGTGAAATGCCCTTCTTACAACAGGACTTGGTATTTTTAGGACATACCATATCACAGAAAGAAATTTAACCTGTATACAATAAGGTTAAAGCTATCTCCAAGATTCCTGAGCTGAAGAGTCTCAGAGATATACAAGTATATTTAGAAATGATGGGATATTACCATCAATTTATCCCTAATTTTGCTCAGCTCACCAAACCTCTTTTCCTTTGCTTGCAAAAACATCTTTTATATGAAAAGTAGAACAAATAACTGCATATAAGATTTTGAAGGATTTATTGGGTAGAAGACCAGTTTTGAGAAATCCAGATTATTGAAAAGCTGTTAATCCTTTTTACAGACACCTCGGACTTAGTCATAGGGGACATTTTCTCTCAACTGGATGATAAAAGTATTAGTTTCCCGATGTCTTACAACAACAGGCTTTCAAAGACTGAGAGTAGTCATAGTGTCATGAAGAAAGAATGATTATCTGTTCTACTCATGGAAAACACTTCTAACCCTTCTTGTATGATATGAACTTTACTGTAGTTACAGACCACGCTTCTTAAAGTGGTTCCAAAATATAAAAGATCTGACAGAAAGACTAGACAATTGGGATCTCAGATTTCAACACTATGACGTGGCAATTGACCATCAATCAGGAACAAAGCGCATGAGAGCAGATGGACTGATCAAATTGCCCCTACTACATTTAGAAAAAAGCAAAGCCAAACAGATACACGTTCTACTTATTAATCCAAACTCTTGAGAGGACAAAGATGAACCAGTTCTGAATATGCTTAAATGACCCTCAAGAGATTAAAGTTTTTCCTAGATTATTATACAAGGAAGTTGGAACCAACTGGTCACCTTACTTATGACCTTTGGAACGGGTACCAGTCATTATGGAAGCCCACAATACTTTAGGACATGGAGGAGCCAGAAAACCTATGAATAGATCAAGAGTTTTTACTTTTAGAAGGAATAATGGACTCTGTAGTGGAAGTCTTAGACGCCTGGAAAAAAATTTAGAAACAAACGCCACATAAGGTTATGTACAAGTATCATCTCATGATCTCTAAGCAACTGTTTCATACCATCAGTTTAGATTTCACTGGTTTGCTACCTGAATCTACAAGAGAATACTAAGATATCCTTTTAGGATTTGATCATTTCACAAAGTGGGTCAAAGAAATCACCATCTCTGCGCAGACTTCCAAGTATAATACTAATTTCTTATATCAATACTTATCTACTAGGGATGGTTGCCCGCAGATACTTCTATGCAATAATGGGAAAAAATCACTTTAAGCGTTGTGAGATTATTAGCTAAGAGACTGAATTCAATAACTTTTTAGCGCCCTACAACCCATCTACTAACGGTAAAGTAGAATGAGCAAATGGAGCATTACTTTTTAAGCTAAAAAAGATGGCTACTATTAATACAATCCACTGTGACCAATATCTTCCAAGCGCATTAATGGATTACAGGATAAGTTTCCATTACATCATCAAAAAAATACCTTCAAGGCCTTATAGGGAAGAGAACATGGTATCCCAGCACCATTAGCCTATAAAGTTATCAGTGATAATACCAAAGATCCTGAAAAAGTGCTAAAAAGATTAGCCCATAAATTATCACAGCTCTAGTTGGAGGCAATGACAAATCTAAACAAAATGGTTACTGTAACGGATCAGGCTGCACTTGATCCACACATTGCTTTGATAGGAAGGGCCTTAACTAGGAGAGAAGTTTCAGAGGATGATCTAAGAGAGTTGGAGTTGGTGGTGAGTCAGACAGGAAATTGTGGAATTGAGGGTGAGAAATTCAACGTTCCAAGCTCTAGATGCATCTGAGAGAATATGATGTCAGGGTTACAAATGGCGTGGATGATGATCCGGTGGGATGAAAAGTCTTTGCAAGCAATGTGTTGGACAGTGTTTGAGAAAGCCTAGCATAAGAGAGGGATCTTATTAGAATACTAGCAGAGTGCTATTTGTTAAGGGATGGTTGAGGCCTGAATGCCCAGTTTCATCTTTTAAGAAGAATCAGGGAAACACAAATAAATCGCTTGCTATTATAAATCTCATTATTATTTTATTCAAATTATATTATCATATCCAAGTGATGAGCTCAACTAGTGAGCTTGGCGTGGCGTTGGCGTCATTCTAAGCCCTCTCATGAAGCCAGACCCTGCTGTTGATGTGCGGCGTGGTGAGAACAGTGGTGTGGGAATACGTGGCAATGACGAGACATAGTGGGAGGGTTTGGGGATGGGCTTCTTCAGGCCTGTCCCTAGTTTGGTCAGCAACATGTCTCTTACTATCCAATTCCTTTGTAGCATATTGGCATGAGCCTGCCTATTACATTAGATGAAATTCAAATACATTTTTGTCAGTCTTGTGGGGGCTCCAAGAAAAGGTGGTGGCCCCAGGAGGGGAGGAATGGTATTGCCATGTTTTGACAGTGGTGATGGTGAGTTTCTCATTAACATTCATGATAAGAGAGGTGGATTGGGTATGGGGTGCGAGACCTGTGGAGGTGGAGGAAAGTCATGTAATATCTAAATCTCCAAAAGGTTGGGTGGCATTGCCCATGGAAGCTTTTAATATAATTTATCAGGTGGTGTTGTGAGTTTGGTTTCAGGCGTGGTTGGCTCAAGTGACAGGAGGAGAGTCCCCTTTCTCGCTGCAGATTGCACAAATTGTGGAGGCATTACCATCAGACCTGGAAAAGTGGTTGCAAGGACTGATTGAGGAGCAAGGTCGCCTTCCAGGTTCCATGGATAGGTGTGTAGATTGGATCAATCAGGCTGCCTGTCCGGATGAGGCGCAGGACAAGGCGTGGTCAGCTTTGTTGATGGTGAGCCAGAAGCGTGGATCAGTTGAAGAATATGCATAGTTTCTTGACCTTTAGCAAAAGCAGCATGAGTGTCAGATTCGCAAGCATTGTGAATGCTTCAACAGGGGTTGCAAGTGGATATGTTGGCAGCTATGGCGGCTGACAAAGTCCAGGGTATGTTGGCTGAGGAAATTGTGTTGGCGGTACAGGTTGAGAAACAATTGGCCTTGGCATGAAATGGTGAGAGGATTCTATGTCTCCATGAAGAGACAAGTCACATACAGTGTTCGTAGAGGTCAAGGAGGATGGCAGGGATCACCCAGAAATTATGGAAATGTCCATGGAGGGTTTTGCCAGGGAAACATTGAGGAGTCAGTGAGAACAGGGGGTCAGGGACACGGGAAGGATAATGGTCCCAAACCTACCTTACCTACGGATTTGCAATATGAGAATTCTTTTAAAATTAAATCCACTTCTTTGCTTTATCCTCAGTTTTTAATTCTGGTGGAATATTAACAAAGTCAGATATAGAAGGCGATGGCCCTAGTGGATACAGGGGCTGAGTACAACTATGTGTAATTAGCGCTGGCAGAAAGTTTGAAGTTGGGAAAGCAGAAGGGTACTGAGGTGGTGTTCACTGACATGTCGAGGAGGGCTCCCTCATGGCGTTTGGAGCCTTAGGTAGTTGTCAAGCAGAACTCATTTTGGTTCAAAGAGAGTTTCTGTGCAATAAGGAATATAGCCCATCCTGTGGTATTGGGGATGTGGTGGTGGCATCAGTTCCAGCCCAGGTTGATTTGTTGTTTAATAAAGCTACTATGAATCCTTGTACAGGGCCTCTGATGAGGTGGAAGATGGTGGTTGTAAGCGACGTTATTAATAGATTCAGAAATATGGGTGGAATGCAGGAGGGAGAGTTATTGGCCAGATATTGCGACTTTGTGGGTGTATTTGGTCCTATAGGGAACTCGCCTTTTTCCACTACTGGTTCTTTTTCATTTTCATTCCAGTTTAAGGAAAGGTCAGAGCTTCCCCAGGGATGTCTGGTATACCCTCTTAACCAACGAGCAAAAGGAACATTGGAGGGCCAAGTGAAATCAACGTTGGACAAAGGATTTTTTGAGCCTTCTAAGTTTCCAGGTTGTGACTCCTGTATTACTGGTGCCAAAAGCGCAAGTGACAAACTACGCCCATGCATGAATTTCTGACATCTGAACACAGTCACAGAACCTGATTTATATCTGATGTCTTTGGTGGAAAATATTTTCCCAATGGTTACTAGTTGCACCATTTTTACAAAGTTAGATCTTGAGGATGCATTCAATCAGGTACCAGTGAGACTAAAAACATCCTAAATACACTGCATTTAAGTGTCACTTGTAGGTGTTTCAATATCATGTGATGCCGTTCAGTCTTAGAGATACCCCAGTGGTGTTTCAGCGAATGATTGATCATGTCCTTAGAGGGATGATCAGTTGATGCTGTGCCACCTATATGGATGATATCTTGGTGTTTTCACAGTCCCAATAGGATCATGTTTGAGATGTCCGGGAAGTTCTGGGGCAATTGGTCAGATGAGTCTGAGATTGAAACCTTCCAAGTGTGAATTCAATCAGAGTTCAGTGACGTTCCTAGGCAACGTGGTGTTCCAGAATGGATTATGAGTATGTCCGGATAAACTGCACGTGGTACAAGCATAGAAGGCCCCTACTGATCAAAGGGGGTGCAGAGTTTTTTGGGAACATTGAACTTCCTATGAAAGTTTGTAAAAAAATCTATCCCAAATAGCCTTACATCTCATACATCTTACACAGAATGTTCCATTTGTTTATGGAAAAAAGGAGGAGCAGTAATTCGATTTTAAAGGATAAGTTACTTATGGCACCTGTCTTGGCCCGTTTGGATCCTGGGAAACCATTCAAGGTAGAAACTGATGCTTCAAGTTATGCTGTAGGTACGGTGTTACTACAGGAGGGGGAAGATGGACTCAAACACCCCATGTGTTATTTTAGCCACAAGATGATCCCTGCTGAAACTAATTATCTGATATATGATAAGAAACTGATGGTGGTGATGGCGGCCTTGTGGGAATGGCAGCACCACCTGCTTTATGCCTGAAACCCTTTTGTTGTTTGAACAGACCATAGAGCGTTGAAATATTATCAGTAACCAAGGAAGATGGACCAGCGGTAAGCCAGATGGCATGTGGAGCTAGTCCAATAAGATTTCTGGTTAGAATAAAGGGTGGATTTGACAAATATTCTAGCAGACTGGTTGAGTCAGGATGTAGGCTTAGCATATAAGAAGGATGAATTGGAGGAATTTAATACAGCCACAATGTTACAACCAGATCAATTTGTTATGATTGAGGGTGGGTGAGTGAGTTGGGGGAGGAAGTCTGCCAGAAGTAGATAAGTCAGAATTTGGACAGTGATTAAAAGCTGAGATGAAGGAAGGACAGCCACATGGGCGCCATAAGGCCTTCATGAAGAGGCGTGGGTTGGTATACCACAATTCTCGCGTGTGGGTGCCAAATCATTGTTACAATGGGAGGTAATTTTGGTCTCTCATGATCATCTGTTGGAAGGTCATCTGGGAGTGGGGAAGATGTAGTTGGTGCGGTGGGACTATTCATGGCTGGGCCTGCAGAAGGATTTTAGGAAGTATGTGAGGGAGTGTTTGGTATGTGCAAAATCAAAACCCTCAAGAAAACCTCTATCAGGTAATTTAAACCTACTGCATATACCACATGCGCCATGAAGTTTGATTAGCATTAATTTTATAATGGGTCTTCCAATGGTGCAGGTGAAGGATGCAGTTATGGTGGTCGTGGATATATTGAACAAATACGCCAAGTTTTTCCCATGTACATGGAGTTTTTTGGCAAAGGACGCAGTAATGATTTTTATTGATGAAATATTCTCCCAACATGGATTACCCAAGGAAATTGTTTTGGACCATGGTCCACAGTTTGTCTCATAATTATGGCTGAGTTTTCTGGGAAATTTGGAAATCAGGCCTGGTTGGTCCTTGGCATACCATCCCCAATCTGATGGACAGATGGAGAGGATGAATCAGATACTTGAGCAGTATCTCTGGTGTTACATCTCCAATTGGCAGGATTACTGGGCTCTGTGGGTTTGGTTGGCCCAATTTGCTTATAACAATCATTGACAATCATCAATGGGAATGACTCCGTTTTTAATGAATCATGCTCTAAATCCCAGATTGGATGGGGGATCCGTGGGTGTAGTGTGTCAGGAGGCGGATGAGATGGCTCATACCATGGCAGATATCCAGAAGAGGCTATGAGGAAATTTGGAGCAAGCAGTGGCTCAGCAGAAGCATCAGGCAGATTGATGAAGAGCGCCAGATTTGGAGTTTGAGCCTGGGGACTGGGTATTGGTGGCAGCTAAGAACTATGCTGTTCTGGTTAAGAGTTGTAAGCTGGGACTGAAGTTTTTGGGTCCATACCAGATCATTAGAGCTATTAATTAGGTTTCTTTCAAATTGGAATTGTCAGAAGGTTCTAAGGTATATCTGGTAATTCATGCTTCCCAATTATGTGCGTTCAAAGGGAAGGGTCCAGATCAACCAGGATCAGTAAAACCCTAGGGAAGGGGATGTTCAGGAATATGAGGTGGAGCAGATATTGGATGTGAGATGGGTGAGGGGCTGGCAGCAATTGCTGGTGAAGTGGAAAGGTTGCCCGGTGGAGGAGGTGATGTGGTAGACAAAGGAAGACTGTGCGCAATTCCCAGGGAAGGTCCAGGAGCTTTGGGCCTCACAGGGGGGTGATGTAACGGATCAGGGTGCACTTGATCCGCACATTGCTTCAATAGGAAGGGCCTCAACTAGGAGAGAAGTGTCAGAGGATGATTCAAGAGAATCAGAGTTTGTTGTGAGTTGGATGGGGAGTTGTTAAATTGAGGATGAAAGATTTGACGTTCCAAGATTGAGATGCATCTGAGAGAATATGACGTCAGGGCTACAAATGGCGTATATGATGATCCTGTGGGATGAGAAGTCTTTGAAAGCAATGTGTTGGATGGTGTTCAAAAAAGCCTATCATAAGAGAGGGAGCTTATTAGAAGACTAGCAGAGCGCTATTTATTAGGGGGATGGTTGGGGCCTGAATACCCAGTTTTGTCTTCAAAGAAGAATCAGGTAAATTCAAATAAGTTGCTTGCTATTATAAATCTCATTATTAATTTATTCAAATTATATTATCATATCCAAGTGATGAGCTCAACTAGTGAGCTTGGCGTTGCGTTGGCGTCATTCTCAGTACTCTCATGGAGCCAGACCCTGCTGTTGATGTGCAGCGTCATGGGAACAATGATGCAGAAATACATGACAACCACAAGACATGGCAGGAGGGTTTGGGGATGGGCTTCTGCGGGCCTGTCACTAGCTTGGTCAGCAACATGGCTCTTACTACCCAATTTCTTCGCGGCATATTGGAGCAAGCCCGCCCATTACAGTTTACAAGGAAAGGCCAAACAGCAAATGCATCCTGACAACCTTTAACCACTTTTGAGATTTAGATTTAATCTTGTACTACCACATTTGGCATACCACCATGAGTAAAAAACATTTGATTTCATATAGGATGGGTTATACGCTATAACCTACAAACTTGGAGATGATAACCAATAAAGTCTTTAGAAACTGGAGTAACTATCAACTGTGTTCTAAGCTGATACTTACGTGAGTACTCCCCTGCCAATTTTCTTGAAGGGGGTGATGTCCTGTATCATAGTATTGTACATGATAGGAAAGATATCAACTATTTTAATCTTATGAGAGAATCAACACCTAGACTTACAAAGGGGGTTAAGAAATCATTTTGATGAAATAAATGGAAAAATTAATAGTTGATAAGGCTTAACTCAATAATAAAACATATCTGTCAGACTGACTTGAGCCCAGACTAATCTATAATGAAATCCTGATTTGATGAGGTAAATTATTATCACTATGTCAGGTGATTACTACGTCAGGTGACATTTAAGTCAGTAAACTAAAATGTACCTGTAAAAGGGTAAGAATCAGATCTTCCCAATGATTGGCCTAAGTGATACCAAGGTTCATATGATTTATTCATTCTAAAATGCATTTTTTACTTATTAAAAATAAAATTCAAAAGCATTTTTAAATCAGAAATACATTGCCTGACCAAGAGCCTCACATCCAGATCTCCCCCTCTTTTAATTCCATGTAACCTTATTCTTATTGGGGTTTATAATGTTGTATGTAACATGTAAAAATCCATATTCTATAATAAAATAAAGTTACACCGTTATATCTATATTGCTTTTTGATACCTGACTTCAATTAGTCCTTTCACCAATCTTACCATAATATGTATACTCTAGCTGATAGACCTAAGCATGACTTGGCGCCCTAAAAAATAAAATACTTAATGTGAGTCTTAGACTGCTCCAAGTATTGGCTGTCATTATTCTAGAGCACAGCACCATAGAGATATGAAAATGGAAGCCCTACAAGACCCATACCCCCTTCATGCCCAAGCATGAAGAGAGTTTCAAGGGCAATCAGCACCACTTTCAATTTATACTATAGGAAGGCTCAGATGAGCACCTTTGTCTTGTATTCCAGCATCAGGCTCATTGTCATTATGACGAAGAATCTAGAGCTTTGACAGGATAAAAATGTTGATTGCTTGCACCTTTCTATGAGGTTCAGGAACACATACTTCTAGTAGGTCATTTAAGCTGACATACTGGTTAGCAGTGCTTGTTCCATCTCCTCAACTACTGGCTCTTTTTATTGAATAATATTATCATATAGTGGAATCCCTGGGTTGGGTGGAGTGGAGTCAGGCTGAATGGCAGGGTGAACTTGGGGTTGCCAATCTTTACTATGGCAGTCTTCTCAATATGTATTTTTGCATCTGATGCTAATTAATAAGGGATATACTAACTTTTAAATAATTGGTTTATTAAAAACTAAAACTTAATGATGGTCATCTAAAATACTTCAGGCTCATCACACTATAACATCATTTCATTGCAAAATTTGAACTCATCCCACAGCCATAAGACATATATATATCAACCACAATCTTATATATACTTGACAATAAGCTAAATTTGTCTGACTCAATAAGCTCAATGATTTGTGTAAGATATAGATGTTTTTTTATTTTGATTGTTAAATTACATAATAAACATAATGATGGTCATTTAAAATACTTCATTTAAGCTATATATTTTTAATTATTATCTGACTATAAATGAATGGTTCAACTGCAAATTAAACTTACTAATGGCCATCTACAATACCTAAATTAGTTTATATATAGTTGATTTAATTGGTTCATTATCTACTAAACTTACTAATGGTCATCTACAATACTTAATTTAGTTTATGTATTTATTCTAATTAAAGGGTTCCATTACATATTAAACTTTATTATTGCCATCTAAAGAAATTAAACTAGTTAATGTATTTAGTTGGTTTGATTGGTTTAATTACATGCTAAACTTTTTTAATTTTTTACATTACTGATCTACTTTATGTATTGTAGTTATTTGATTTAATTTGTTTAATTGCATTCCAAACTTACAAGTAGGAATTTAGATTACTTTATGTGATATTTTTTTAACTTTTTAATTGATTGGTCCAAATTACAAACTAAACTTAAGGATGGCCATCTAAAATACATATTAATATTATTGACTATTAATTTATTGGTTAAATTATAAAAATTTATTGATGGCCATCTATAATGATTTAGGCTTTCATATTTTTTTTTTTTTTAGTACTAGATGGTCCCAACCCAAGTTTAGGCTTTCATATTATGACATCATTCATTACTCAGATTTTGAACTTATCCTCAGCCATAAGCCATATACATACTAAAATTTATGTGAGGGAAGATAGTTTTTAACCATTTTCAAAAAAATGAGGAGGTTATCAGTTCAACCTGTATATTTTTCTATAACTGTTCAAGCATTACTAAAAAACTACTGTACCAATTTAAATGAACTCTTTTAATGAATGGGGATGATCATATGATAGTTTCATACAGTTTTGTAAGGATTGGTATAATGGAAAAATTATATATGTAAGAAGTGAAAATGTATATAATTATAATATTGGTATATCATTTCAGAAGAGAGATTAGTGAATATTTGATTAATTTTCGAACATTTTTCTTTACTTGCTGTGGTGTCTATCTGTCCAGATAAAGCCTTGCAATTAATTTTAACTACCTTCCAGACTAGCTAGAGCTTTTTAATTTGCTACACTTATGTATCTCTGATGGTAATACAATAAGCTATTGAAAATTTTAATTTTCATAGTAATTTTTTATGTAACAAGTGGAAAATCTTATGTTTGATGGAACTTAATATATTGTTACAGCTGAGCAGTTTGATATTCAGTTAATTTAAAAGTTTCAAATTAACTACCTTCCAGGCTAGCTATAGCTCTGAAACTTGGCATACTTTTTTTATTCCATGATTATACAATATCTATTGAAAAATTGTGCAAATTATGAATTTTGCAAAAAAACGTTTTTAAAAATGTCAAAACCTTTTACTCTTAATTATCATAGTTTCAATGGTTTTGACTAAGTGATTAGTAGATCTTAGATGAATCAATATATACAGTTAGTTTTAGTCATGCAGTTGGTAACTGATGGATATATTATGGGTTATGGTTTTAGATAGCGGTTAAGTGAGTATCTATACATAAAAATCTATTTTGACCAATTTAAACCATAAATTGATTAATAAACTTGGTGAAGCCACAGTACCTGCTAATAATAAATTATTATTAAATTGCAGATCAATAATGGATATTAATGCTATAAATTATTCCAAGGGTGAGAATTCTACTAGATTTTATAACCCCAAAGGTACTTGGATTTGATGGGTGGTTAACAAGATGTTAGGTTATGGATATTAATTTTGGTTTGACAATTGATTAAGTGATCTACCTGTTAGTGTAACTTGACTTTCCTGATGGAGGGAAAATATTTCCTTATATTAGATTTTAGAAGTCAACTTTCAAAAGGAGCAATTGAAACTAAAAATATATAACAGTATATACCCACCGTCTAAAAAAATATGCATCCAATTTGACAAGTGGATGTAAATTTGCAAGAATAAATATTTTAGACGGTGGGTATATATATAGGAAACTAGATCAATACCTTATGATAAATTGAAAATTGGTCTTATAAGCACAGGTTGAAATGCAAGGTCAGGGAAGTCACAAACCTAAATGGCAAAAAAGTTGAAAAAACTGACTTTAAAAAATGCACTAAAAAGTATGAAAAAATTGATAAAAATGTGCTAAAAAGTATGGAATAATTGATAAAAAAGTATACTAAAAAGTATGAATAATTGATAAAAAAAATGCATTAAAAAGTAAAAAATAATTGATGATTATCTTTAAGGAAAAAGTACTGACTTTGAAAAATGCACTAAAATGTATTAAATAATTGATAAAAAATTTACTAAAAAGTATGAAATAATTGATAAAATGTATAAATAATTGATTATTTCCTTTTTTAAGCCAGCGCCATATTTCAAACTGACTCAAAGAATTTTTCTCACAAATACAAATTAGAGCTTATGAGGGTGGAAGGTGAGTTGGTAGTGCATAAAGCTACCAACCTGAAGGTTGCAGTTTCAATTCCCACTTTTGCACATCAATCAGGGTGCCAACTAAAGGAAGCTATTGGTAGTTAGTAGGTCTAATGACACTAAAACCTTACCCATGATGTAACCAGAAAAATCTGATTCCCAATCTAGAGTAGAAAAAAACTTTCTTCAATGGAGTTGACCCTGATAAAGTTTTATGTCAATGGTTTCTTTCTTTCTTACTTTCAGTAATATATATCCCCTGATCAGTTTGCCTCAA